>JAUUEB010495290.1:0-10151 GCA_032362205.1 Clione limacina
AGTAACAGCAGGGGAAGCAACAGGGTCAGCAGCAGCATCAACAAAAATAGCAAACACATAAACGGAACACGATTACATTTAAAAACATATATCAAACAAAAGTAGGTATATTTTAATCACTTACACTCATTGCTTTGGTCATACTAAGTTTCAAATGATATTATGTAAATGTACTGAAGGTGTAGAACCATTCGGCAGATCATAAATTTGATGTAAATGAAAATAATGGATATGGTGTGTGTTTTGCTTGCATTTAATATACTCATAATAAGTATCACTTCATTATGAATCAATCACAATATAAGATGAGTGGGACCTAGGTATTTTCTTTTAATGATATAAATCATGCGTTTCTGTCTTTTGCTCCTTCGTTTTTCCGTTCTTTTTTTGTGTTTGTTATTTTAGTAGGATAGGTCAGTGCTTGTGTTATTCACCATCTTGCATTAATATGATATATTAAAGTAGGTTAGGTCAGTGAGAGAAAAATAGAAAGAAATTTTTTTTCGGGTGAGTCTGAGAGCTGAGGAATCTGTTGAGAATTTTGGTAAGAGGTTTTGATAATGGCTTTTCTGATTTATGTGGTGAATACATCTCAAACATTGACCCTGATTTAAAAGATGCTACTTTTGTATAATTTTCTAGAAATATACTAGTCTTTTTTTGTGAGTAGTTCGGTAGACGATTTCCCCCGCTATTAAAAACGCAACCTATTTATGTTCATGTCTTGCGTATGTCTGTTTTTGTGTTGAGTTTGTTATGTGCACGCTATTATTATTCGGTTAAAAGTAAGTGACAATGTAATATATTTGTCAGTGTAAAGATTACCATAAATAGCTCACATAATCTAATACTTTGAATATGTTGAACTCAAACGTGTACATATTTAAAAGCTTTCTCAATCCACCTTTCCAAGAAAAAAAAAACGTTGCAATAAAACATGTCTGACTGTTTCTAAGAATTTTCATTATTTAATACATCAGGTGTATAATTTGTGTTGCTTTATTCCATGTTTTGTTTTATTTCAGCGCATGTGTAAATAGTAACACTTGGCACTTTTCTGAAGCAAATATCAACATCAAAATACTTACTTCCGCAAGAGAAGGCATCATGCACGTGCAAAAAAAACTACCAATAATGCAGCTGCTTATTTATATCGGGAGTGCCTTCCATTGAATAAACTGAACACATATTTATTAAACAGCGCTCGTGTCGAACTGTTATGTTTGTTTGCCCCACGAGCCGCCATGTTTGTTTCTTTCCCCAGGGTTTGTTTTTAATTCCTCCACTGTGGGTAAATGTGATATGTTGTGACATGGTAACGAGTCAATACGATGAACCGAAATCTTCGTTTTGTTTTTATTTGGTTTTGCTCATCTTTCACCTGTATTCGATTGCTCTTTCAAATAAATGTATATGTTTAAAAAGTGGTACGGGGAAGGATGGTGGTGGTTAGAAACTGATAAAACCACTGATCAATATGTTTATCTATAAAGTATGTCCATGCCTTCGTCCCTTGATAAAGGGAGAATTATCAGATAATTAATAAGACCTTCATAAGCTCATTTGAAAACCTGACAGTTGTATTTAGCGATCTTTGATTTTCGCCCTTGTCACTCCGCCCCTCGGCGTCACCAGGCTTGGTGACAACAATAATTCCTGTACGGATAACGAGTCACTGTGACAGATCAATTTGCACTCAGAAAATATTGACAACCTCCCACTTTGAATTGGCTTAGACGAGATTTATTTAGGGAAAAAAATCGATAATAATTGCAATATGTTTTCTTTTCAAGAAAGCAAGACATTACCACGGTCCTTGAGAAAGATGTATCCAACAACATATTCCTTGAACAATGACGTCAGTGGGAAGAGGCAGCAAACGTGTGCGGTATCTGACGAAACCATGTTCTTTGAATATTTACCAGGAAGCGGGGGACGCGCGAGTAGAAGGTTTTCAACTTTTCATTTAACAAGTCATTTTGGTTTGAGAATTGTGTCAAATAAATACTCTCTTATTTCAATCACTCATATATTCAACGGCATATATTTGACTGTGGTGATAACGTTACTAAATGTCTTGAACACTTGTCTTGTACTGGCTACAGTAACCCCTTTGCTAGTTTGTCTCTTAGGGGTTGATCCGTATTCAAACACAACTAACCGAGTGCAGAACGAGGGCTGTGAAAAATAGGAGTAAGGATGACGGAGTAAGTCTTTGATGAATTCATTTTCATGGTGGACAGACTTAATTGGCCATTCTTGATTGCAGAAATAAACAATTACAAAAACAGAATTGACAAACTTGTTGTTCACGATGTGAGGCTCAGGCAATTTTGAGCTGGGACGACAATAAATAAGAAACTGTGATCAATTATGTTGACAGAGTTAGCGTAAACATTTATCTAAAAATACTAATAAGTGGTTTATGTTTTTTAAGCGCAAGATAATATACGCTAAAAGAATAAATAAAAAAATGTCATATTGTATATCGTATATCAATTGAATTTGAAATATCATGGTGTTGAGGTGGTTTGAAAAGCAAGCTAATAAAGACGTTTCGAGACAGCTGAATACAGAAAGAGTAAATTGAAATGATGGAGCAGAGAAAGCATCGATGTTTTGTCAACAAGGAAAGACCAAGAGACAGACCAAGAATTAATTTGATGCACAACGTCACAGACTCGACAGGTAAAGATAAGCACCAGTATACAATATAACTAACGACCGTTACTCGTCGATTGTTTGATGTGTTTTTATAAACCAATTCCTTTGATTATATAATATCAATGACAGATACATGTCAATAGAATATATGTATATACTACAGCTGATAATTGGATGAATGTTCAGACAGTGCATGGCTACAACTCACATTCCATATGAAACAGTTTCTGATTCCACATAATGAGAAATAATTGGATATAGTCGAGGATTGAAAGTGATAATAATACCAAAAGGTGAAAAGATGAAACATTGAAGGACTTCAACTCTCCAAAAGTTGTCTTCATATAACTTATAGCTGACAGATATAACATACTTAAATTATTCTATAAGATAGATGGCCCATGATATATGTTTACGTTAGATACGGTATGATAGTTATTATACTTATACCTCATGTGACCTGACATTTATACTAGTACATGGCGCACGTGCCACAGCCAAATCTCTTGTTTACGGTGATACAATAGCGAGAGGGTCATAACTGGCTATTATTGCTTCTACAATGGCGATAGAAAATTACAACCATACCATATATTACTAATAAAAAAATGAGTATTTGTACGTTTAACTTATAGGCTTTATTGTTGTTTTATTTTTCAATCACATATCAGAGATCAAAATATATGTTTGTAATTAAAGTAATATCAGAAGAGAACAAGTTAGCTGCAACATTATTTCATCTTCCGTCGTGTGAATAGCGTTTTGTCATACACACTTCCAGCAAAGAGGTATAAAAAGTTATACCTGTTTACTTCCAGTCATACATATAATATATCTACGCTAATATTGTAGAACGGGTGAGTGTCGTACGCTAACAACTTCTTGTAGCAAACACGTCATCATCCTCGGGTCAAACTGAAAAAAAACCATATCATTTACACACGTTAATAGCACTATTTCATCATTCAACGAGAGTTGTGACGGGGGTTGCACGCGAGAGAGGGTGCCATTTTTTTAAATTGATACTGGTGCATGTCTCGTTAGTGAATAATACTGAATGAAAACACCTCGTTGTTTATTCTTTACGACGTCTGTTGTGTCTCCGTTTTGAGTCGCTAAGTCATAATCAGCAAATAATGACGGATAGCTTGCTGCTATCCTCTTAGTTTCATTTTCTCATTATCAATTACTATCAACCCAAACATGATGTATATATTGCATTAGTATTTTTAAAACCTCCATTATTTAGAGATATTGTCATCATCATTCTCCTAGCGTATGCCGTGTGTGTATGTTAATATTCGATAGCATGCTTCACTTTGTCGTTAAAACCAGAATAATAAATTTGTTTGAAGTTCATTTTTTCGAAAAATAATTACGAAAACAATACTGATCGACCTGATGTCTGTATGCTGCGACTGTGGTGCACGTTTTGTGAAACAACTCATATGCTGCATCATATTGTACACTTTGTTAACTTAGACATCGCATGTAATAGTATCGTCTCTGATAAGTGTTCACACTTGTTTTGACGGGAAAGACAAAACACCAGCTTAGGGGGGACATGGCTGAATGTCCCCACATTTGATATCGAAAATGCTCTAAATTTTCACGATTTTTAACTCTAAAAAATCTTCGTTGCTTAGCGGCCATTGCTTTGATAATATGCTATTAAATAGTCTTAAATGCTCTAAATAGGCATCGTTTTAAACCAATCTCAAACATCGCGGCCATTGCTTTCATGATACCAATCCCCCACCCCATTTCAAAATCCTGGCTACACGCCTGCAAAAACTTAATAATAATAATATGCACCGATAACATACATGATTATTCCAAATACCTGAGAAATGTATGAGCAGTTTTGTTGTTCTCTATATCTAAGTCAACGAACTGGGTCAAGGATATTTGGGTGTTGGTACTTTGGAGTTAGATGAGTCGGTTTGTATCTTTAACGTAAGAAATGCACTATAACATAAGACGACCACACCTTTTAAGTTTTTGTTAGTATACTTATTTTTTACAAGTTATGAAAATATGTTTTTAACTTGTTACATTACAGTGATAACATTGGACATTCTGAGTGTATAAAACTGGAATCAGAACACGATACTGATCAAACTAATATTCCATATTTAACAGAGAGAGAATAACTGATTGTACATCTTTTCTTATAAAGTTTAATTGTATTATTTACTTCCGATAAAGACCTCGGAGACAGGAGTTGGATGTGCTTCTTCTTTCTCCCCCTAACTTTATATCATCATTCTTCTTTTCATTATATCTCTCCAACCCTTCTTTCACTTTCCCTATAATACCCTGCTATCACTAATGCTATTACCGATGATGATAACATTCCCCCGAAACTATTTCTCATCAGTGGTTAAAGTAACAGAAATAAACATGACCCAGATGAATGTGGAATGTTTTACGACTGGAGCTCACTCTAACCTATATGCATGTCTACCCGGTGCATTTCGTTTACCCCCAGAAATATAATCCAATAAATACATTACGTCCTGATCCCCCTAACCCCGACCCTTTACATCAACCAACTAACTACCAAGCTTTCCTTTAATTCTGCTAAATAAATATTGGGGTTCAAATAAAACAAATATACCCGGTGCAGACATGCTTGGATATCAAAACTAGCATCAATAGATGGGCCAAATTGTGATGCTAAAAAGGGTCAAGTTTAGTTGTAATTTTGGTTTTACGTCAGCACTATGATTTTTTATTCTTCAATCATCTTGTCTTGATCGTTAATGTTTAGACATATTTCTCTTTTTGAAGTTATAATGACTAGTTTCTTAACTGCGTCAAATCTTAATTTATCTACAACAATATACGTCAAATTATTTCCTCCTCCTTCAACAAACTTACCCACAGAAGGCATAATCATTAAGGACATAAGGCCAAAACAAAAACAATCGTGAGCATATTTTACTCAAATAAATACATATCAGCATTATCGCTCTCAAACGTGTGAAATTCAAGCATGAACTCAACACAGAACGTTGTGGGAGGTACATGTTTATTGAAGGATGTTTTCATTTGGCCATATCCGCATTTCTTCTTGGGTCTTGTCTTTTATGATGTTCACAGATGAATCAAACAAGGTAAAATTATGGAACTTTGTCGTTTTGTTGAGACTCACATGAAGAAATGTGTTTGCCACCCTCGTTGTTCTCCTCGTGTTGTGAGTTGATCTCAGCGGGAAGTGACAAGAAAAACATGTATAATACCCCTCAGGATAGAGAGTTTGGTGAGATCAAGATTCGGAGTCATGTTGTCAAAACGAATACGATACTTTTTCTTATTAAATTTGGCGTCCATTTTCAGATTCATGTGGTAGAAAAAAAGAGGCTGAATGGGAATGAATTATATTTGTTTAATTGGATAGCTGCTGGGTACCTGTCCCAGAATGAACGGACATAAGAAACGTATATGTCTGTTTTGAACTTATTTGTGATCCGCTTCACTGTCTATCTACCTGTTGTATACATGCCTGCTTTGTTTGTATGTCTATATCCCTGTCCATATGGACTTATATATGTGTTGACCTGTCTGCATCAGTACTGACATTTCTGTCTACTTCATTCAACTACTAATTATCCCATCACATTTCATTAACCTAAATTATCGGAGAAAGAAACACATAATTTTTGTCAAATATTATTTTGGCCAATTTGAAAGTTTATCTTCACCTAAGATCCCGTCATTTAATGTTAAACAACGTTGAGAAGATTTTTTGAATATTTATTATTTTACATTTTTACGTGAGTAAAGGGATGCCTGGAACTATTCTCCGTGTCGTCACTACACTCCACTACGTATGTTGAGACTTCGCTTCATGACTTGCGTTGACACTACGCTATATGACTTGTGTCGACACTACGCTATATGACTTGTGTCGACACTACGCTAAATGACTTGTGTCGATACTACGCTAAATGACTTGTGTCGACACTACGCTAAATGACTTGTGTCGACACTACGCTACAAGAAATACATTGACACTACACTCCATGACATGGTTTGATACTTTATCGATTACTTAAATGACATGACTGGTGTCTATACGATATTGATACGTCTTAAATCAACAAAAACTTAATATACAAACACCTATGCACACCAGGACTACACTCAAATTGTAGTGAGGTCAGAATCCTGGGTTCCGTGACCAACTTCTGGCAAATAAAGTTTGACAACGTTTTTTTTTTATATCTTTGGACCCTTTAAAAAAAATGAGCCCCCGGGCTCTCTAAAAGATCCGGCGATTTGACCACAGGGGCTGACTAATGGTCAAAAAACTTAAGCAGGTTGCAAATGAAAGGTGTTAGCGAGACGATTACAAATATGTATTTTTGTCTACGGTACAACTATTACGAGTTCCAGCTTGACCACCAGGTAACAAGTCCCTTATTTTACACTAATAAGGTAAACAAATAATTGTCTTATTTTAATGTTAAGCACCAATAAATATGGTAAAATGACACGTCTCAATCAGATGAAACAAAAATCAGTGACTTTGGTTGTATTTGTCGTGACAAAAATGTCCTTTTTAGTTATATAATAATATATAGTAAAACAAAAAGCCTTTTCGGTTCCACTAACAATATATTCAAAATGTTTTTGTTTGCAATATATTGTTAGAAAACACTATAATGAACATAAAAACATAGCTTGCCAACAATTTAATGGTTAATTGATTCGTTCAAAGGTTATGCATTTGAGGGTTCCTTCAGAAAAAGCAGCTATTTAATCTCATAAACTTACTTACATAACCCCTGTTCGAGTCAATTTACGAATCATCTTTTAGTGAGTACATTTATCGATAGTATACACTCTATGAAAAAAAAAATAATTAAGTTCAATTTAATGCTGATAAATAAGGCACGAAAATTGTCAGCGAAACCGAAAAGGTTATGTTTTCTACTATATATTACTATTTAGCTGATCACATGACTAAAAAGGTCACTAATCTTTTTTTCATATGATTTAGACGTGTCATATCACCATATTTATGCGGAACATTAAAATACGACAATTATTTTGTTTGACCTTGTCAGTGGTAAAAAAGGGACTTGTGACGTCACGGTCAAGCTGGACCTCATAACTCGAGAACTAATAGTCGTACCGTAGAACAAAAATACATTTTGTAATCGTCTCGACAACGCTTTTCATTTGCGACCAGTTTCAACCCATGCTGAGAACATTGGTTTTTCTGTGGTCAGTTTGCTGGATTTTTCAGAGGGGCCGGGGGCTCATTTTTTTAAAGGGTCCAAAGAGATAAAAACCGTTGTCAAACTCTATTTGCCAGAGGTTGGTCACGGAACCAAGGATTCTGACCTGACTATGTCACTGTATGTTTACAAGGAGTATATACCAATATTTAGCTTGTCTTAGAGTAGAAGTGTTTCACTAGCTGAAATAAATACTTTCCACCATAAAATCCTTGCAATTTTGTGTCTATTTCGTCTGACCAACAATTATATCGACAGATAGGAAATGTTTTTAAATGATATTATATCATTTTCCTTATTTTTACATTTTCTCATTTTATGTTTATGACTTGTTTTAAGACTTTAATCAAATACACATATTATACAACAGTCAAATTAAGTTGAAGTGTGGGGATTATTTATGTTTATAAAACAGAGGCGCTAAATGCAATGACAACTTTTCTTTCGAACTCTATAAAATAACCCTGACTGGCAAATATTCATACGGGTCGTCTCGGACAAATGTAAACATTTTATGATTCATTCTGATTTAGATGAAATATCCAAAATAGCAGCGACGGGAATTGAGTTAATATACAGTCCCGTGGCCAGGAAACTAGACATGAAGGGCAGTCGTTCGGCTTAAAGAAAATGCAGGGAACGTATCACGCGAACTTAAATAAAGCTTGTTGTTCTTAGAAGATAAATTCTAGAAACCACTTAAAGCTGTCTTTTGTTTGTATAAATGACGATAATGCACGGCAATAAGGTATAATCTTCAATCACCGACAAACTTGTTTAGGGCACCTCTGATAGAAGCTTTGATTTGTAATCATTTATCCAAGCAGAAGCCTTTTTCAACCTCATTGGTTTTTGATTCAGCAAATTGTGCAATGTTGATTCTCCAGGATAATGACAATATTCTAGCTACTTTATCATAATTCTACATAATCTTTTGATAAATTTGCTTCAGGAATGAGAATAAATTCATAAATAGCGAGACAGGAAATGGGATGTTTGTATATTTTAGGCAGGAAATAATGTTAAACTAATGTACATGAGTTAGATGATTGATTTGTGATACTTGGCGTATTTTAATAAAAGGGAGTATTTATCTCCCATTCATGTTAAGGACATTTGGTTTCCATGCATATTGATTGAGGTAGATAATATTTTGAGGATGAGTTACTACATATTTTGTGTTTGCAAAATCACTATATCCTCCAAAGTCATATAATACATATACTGGACTGAACAGTTCTATCACGATCAATATATAAAAATACAAACTGCTTTATGAATGCTTGCTTGGTTGCTTGTTAATGAATTTGTGTTGTTAAAGTTAAATTTAATGGAAAAATGTCGGAGAAATTTACATTTTCTTAAAATACAGAGACTTAAGTATTCTTAAATAATCATTATTTAAAAATCATTTTTAGAATAAATTACAACTTCATGATCAACATTAGTTTGTTTGACGTCCTGAGAAGCGTCATCAACTTCCGTCACGATTTACACATTCACAATTATTGTTTTTCTCATTGTCCATAACGATACGTCATCCTTAAACTGGACACATACTGACTCACCAATGTGTCGAACGAATCTAGAACAGACAAAGAAGCAAATCTAATAGGCTTATAAGGAAATCAATAACTTCCTCTTAGTTCTTTCAATCTTTGCCAAAATGTCAAACTTCTGGTTTTCCATTTATTTCCTCCCTAAATAAACCCTTCATTCTTTCTATGACATTTATTAAGCGGCTACACTGCAATCTTTTCATTGTTGAATTAAGAATCGACAAGGATGATAATAGAATATAATAAATACTTTCCCATGGGAGGCATAAGGCTAGGAGAAAATACAAACAGTATTAGTTGAGAGGCTAATCTTTGACTGGAGAATGAATCACATGAAGGTTAAGGGTCAATGTAAAAGGTCATGTGTGAGTAGTGGTGACATATAGGCCTTTGAAGGACAGAACATGTAAGGAATTTCTTGAGATGTTGGAATTAATGGATGTAAGTGATTGATTTTAGGAGGGGGGTTGTTAGTAAAAAAAGAGGAAGTGCGTAACTGAATACAGTGAGACAACTGAAAAGATATTCGTTTTAGATTTACAAGATACTTTGGAATATCGAAACACAAAATCACTTTAAATGTTTCATAGTTTTTTGCCCTCGTAAGTTAAGTTTAAGTAACCGATTTTTCAAAGTTGATAAACGTCTTTAAAATGAAACAATGTCTTATTGTCTGTGT
>JAUUEB010495301.1:0-10537 GCA_032362205.1 Clione limacina
GATAGTTTTGATAAAATATTGATGTAAAGTGGTACCGATAGCTCCTCGAGTTGAGGTATTGTTTGTTTGGTGAAATTATTTGTTTGTCCGTGCGCTGTTTTTTTCCATTGTACATCAACTTATAGTATGTCACCTATATTATCAATGTTAAATGTATTTTTCTTGAATAAAAAAGTTCATTACAAAAAACAAACAAAATCACATTTAAAAGACGCAATTGGAGATGCAGTTTCAAGACGATTATGTCACTTTTTGTGAACTTTTAGATGTTAAAAGTTTGTCAAGTTAATTTGCGTTGCTCTTGTCGGCCATTGTGTAATGAAGGCAAAGAAATAACTAAATCCAAATTTTTCTTGGGTTAAAGAATTTTCTTTTTCAAATCAATGTCAAATGCTGATTGTATACATGATTGGACCCTCTAACTTCTACTTTACTTAATCAGGATATTAGTCTATTCAGAATTTAAAAAAAAACATCTTATATTTCTTGTATATTATCAAATGTTGTAAATTTCTTATTATTTCTACAATAAAATCATCAATTTCTTAATATCAGAAAGTAATTTGTATTGCTCTCTTCTAACCTAAAACATCATTATTTTCTATAATTTAAGAAATATTCTACACCTATCATTTGCCTGTATAGGAACTGATCGTATGGACAACCAACATAGGAATATTGTTATTGTTGTCTCCCTTGTATCGCTTCGTTGAATACCGTGAAGTATGTATTTTAACCATGTCCTTGTTTTAGTCGATTTGGAAGACGTTGAGTTTTCACAAATATGTAGATGAGTGTGAGTTTATATAACAAAAAACTTCACGTGTGTGAAAATGACATTGTGGAAAATATGTTTTGCAGATAAATATGACTTTACTTGAAATAAACATGCCAAAAGATTTGAATTAGAAGATGTATGACTGTATTATGTATGATGTATGTGTATTAATGATTAACATGAGAGTTTCCAAATACGATTTAAAAACATCAATTCAATGACAATGTCAAGAACAAACACGAATCAGCAACAAAACAACGCAGTAAAAAAAAACGGACTTTTACCCATGCAACCCCTAAGAAAATATATTACAAATGAAATATTGTACTTTTCTTACTTGAACCTCTTGTCTAGACGCCAACAGGCTTTACAACGGCGATCTGGGCTATATCAATGCATTAACTGATAAAACCATGGTAATTTGAGTTCCATATGGACTATTTTACGACTTATAAACCTACAATTACCAACATATGGAACTATGACAAAGAACGATGTACAGCACATAGTTGCTCCTTTCATCCTGTTGACATGCAGCGTGAGAATTTATTTCCTGATATCCCCTTTCATGTTTGGGTTATCTCCCCTTTTAAATCGTGACCTTTTGAATACAATAGTCGGTACCATATGAGCCAAGTCGTAAAGATAAAAAAAATTACCATGCAATAGAACAGTGCGTACTTTGCGTACAACAAGTTGTACTATACCTAGTGTTAAATAACACTTTGTTTTATGCCAACTCATCGTTTTAACCCTTTGAATCCGGAATTTGTTCCTTGATCAGATACTTTTTCTTACCTGAGCAACTTAAAAAAATGTCACTTTGGAAGTGAACGTAATAACGATGCAATGTTTCTACACTTGACCGTCACTGCCTTCTAAATCAAGAACATTTCTTACATTTAGTCATTTTTTTAAAACAAACAAGGATACACATTTCAATAAATGAGATTGTATCTATTGTCTCACAATAGCAAAGTAAATTTAGCACTTAAACATATTTTGTACATGATTTAAGAAAACGATGTGTATAAAAGTAATACTGTCTTTCACTTATCATAATTAGATGAACGATATATAAACATTGTTCACCGATTGTATTCCTAGAATGCTCAGATATTTAATCAAATACGTTTAGACATGACTGAAAGAAAAGCATTCTGATTTACTCTTTAGTTTTGAAATTGTCAGTTCCTTCCTTATTCCGGTCCGTTCCCGGCGTCGCAGTAGATAGCGTTAGTAGGTCATATCGCTCAATACCTGAACTTATTATAGTAAAATTAAATGTCTTGCGGTGAAGATTGACATTAGGAACGAAAGAGCCTAGAGAAAGAGACGTTGTGTGATTCTGGATTAGATTTTCATATTTTATTAGTTATTTTTCTGTTTTGTCCTTCTATCTTATGCTGTTTTTTTATCATTAATTAAATGACAACACGATTTGTGAATGACATTTTAACATTCTTTAACACCGTCGTCGGCTTATGATTCATGCACATTTTTATATAATAATCATCTTTGTACTTGCTTTGGATCTATGAAGTCTAAAAGAGTGATCGTTTTATTTGGACATGTAATCATGAACGTTTCCATATTTGGTATCGCAACCTTTTATGTCATTGGTCATTTCATTAAAAATTACTCAGAGGTTACTGGGTTTTTATCTTTGCTCTAAATGTGAAATCTGGAGGCAATAATGCGTCAACGGGAATACAATAGTTATTGTTTATTTTTGAATGGTATGGTAAGATTCATAGAGTTGAACATAAATCTGTAAAATATATGTAGTAAGATATGTGTGTCAATATAACATGGAAGTTTAATATTGTTGGGTTTATTGATTTGACTCAAAATTGGATATCAACTTGGCTCTTTGTCACAGATGTTTAAAGTTATCATATTGCGTGTTTTAAATACTATTTATTTTCTCTTTTTTCATCTTACTCATCATCAAAGTCATGATTGCACCACATTTTCTTGTATGATGCTCGTTTACGTATTCGAAAAAGGTATGTTACAAAGATGACAGCGTGCTTTATTGCCGCATTGTTGCTGTTAATGAGTGAGATCTCGTCATTTCTCTCCGTAATCACGAATCTTAACGCTTATCGACGTGTGTCGGAGAGTCATGACACCTCCCTTTGAGGGCGATTCTTTAGCTGGTATAATCCTACGAAGTCGAAAAGTTGTATCTCTTCGCTTTAATGATAACCCCATAGGTGTATGCATTTACGTGTTCTCAAAAATCGTCGTTCATATCGACGATACAGTTCTCGATATTGTGTATGTTTGTTGTTAGATAGTAGTTTTGATGATGCATTTTGCTTTTTATCATTTTGAATTTGAAAGACATCTATGATTGCACGGTCATCATAGTTAAAATCTTAACCGCTCATCATATAATTTTCCGTTTCATTCCGTAGTGGATCGAAATTTTGATTCAACAATACGCTCTTTTAGAAGATAAGTTTGTCGTCCGTGCCGTCATCTAAATTTGCTTTCGAATTTTCTTTTGAATTGGAGAAAAAACAAACAAAGAAATGTATTCCAAGTTTAAGAAAACTGCTAAGCTTTTCAACAATGTGACAAGAGTTATGAATAAAAGAAGATGACTACCGTTTACATTTCTGAATCAAAGCCAATAACATAACCTTGTTTGAAATAAAACAAGCTATAATCAGAAGTTATCTTTATCTAAAGACTGAACAAAATTTGTTGAGAAACCTATTACTTTTTATACAAAGGAAAAAAATAGGCCCCACATATTTTATATGTGCTTGTAAACTTTAGAAAAAATTAAATTAAACTTGAAATTTGTAAATTTTAGCTTTGCTATTTGCTTCGATTCAGCATCAAATTTGTTTTCCGAGTTAAAAGCCATCTCAAGATAAAGGATGCATAGTGGCTCAAGTGTACCTTGACGATTATCAGACTCTCCATGACATTAACAAAATATATCCAGGGAATTAAGGGGGTTAATTGGGGTCAGCATGACCGACCATACTTGCTTCCCTACCTCCTCTTGTCAAGGTTTCACTAGTTAGTGTTTCCAGTTTCCACGAAAAGTTGGTTATGTATCTTGTGGGCGTGACTTTTTCTGCCTACACTTCTCAGAATACCTTTTTGACAAGGATGTCAGGGGTGTGCTAGTTATATTATAGATAATTGTCGATGTGTTTTTGGACAAGGCCAATAACAGTTATAGGGTCTAGAAAAAGCTGATTAAATTCCAGCTTTACTTGCAAGATTGTCTCTTCTCTCATAATTGCACGCACATTAGCATTGTCGAGACAGAATAATATCAAAATAGTTTGCTTAAATAGGTGTTTGTCAATTTGTTTAGGGAAAAAAAAGCCGTTACCCCAAATATGCGTGTAAGAGTACTTTTAAACTTCCTGGGACGGGTAATGCAGTGCATGCAAATCGCCAGAATCTATTTTCTTTTTCGTCCCTCCGAAATAGGATATAATTCAGCAGATGCTTCTTATGTCTTTGTCCGTGTGTTCTGTTGTGTTTATTGTACACTTATTACATGCTCTTAACACATGTGTATACTTAAGGTGAAACACTTGAAAAGCTATTAACAAGATTGATGCTGGATTTAACTTCTTAAGATAGAAACTTAGATAGACATATATGCTCACTCATCCGTTAAGGTAGAAATAAATGATGCATATTCATGGATTATAGCTTAGATGATTGTAGAGAAATGTCATTATAATGTCGATAATTATGTCACAAATATAGTGCACATTTTTTTCAAGTCTTCTTTATGACTGTAGAAAAAGCTCTGATCTTCTATGTATCTCTTGGTGGTTAAATCACGCTTCGTATCTAAAACTCAAACGAGAAGTTAAAGAAGGAAAAACCACTTTTGAACTGATAAAAGAATGATAGAGAAACTTTATGAAAGTAAAATAAATGGTAATAGGATGAGTGTTTTTCGTCGCGTGACTATTAGGGTTGGGTCGAATAGTCAATGTAAAATTCGAACGCATATTGAATTGAATAGAATTGTTATTCAAATATTTTTGTTATTTTAAAATAGTTAGGAGCCTACTGTTTTTGAGGAAAACACCCGTTAGTTCATTTTTTAAACACTAAAGATTGAACAAATCCCTTATAAAAAGACTGGGGAAAATGTGTCCCAGGTTGCTTGAATATATATCTGATCAATTAAATAAGTTCACTTGACATTGATGATCGAACAAATCTAACAAGTAGCATTCGAATCTGTGTTTAACACTTTCCTGTCACAGGGGGATATCGTAAAATATCCCTTGCCATCACACATTAGTTGTAATAGAGAAATATCTACATAAAGATTTGGTCCCTTTTATTGAAACAATTTTTCAAAAACGGATAGAGATTGTAACATCAAATAAAAATATAATGAATAACATCAGTTACATGCACTTTAGCTTAGAGAAAGTATTCGATCATGAAATAAATAGAGCACATCCTAGACACGTGTAAAGGTAGAAAGATAGTAGAATAGTAAGCAGGTATTCCTCCTTTTACGAGGAACACGATGCCCTGGTGTAAGGTATGATGTCATGCATCATTTGAATCTCTACACAGACGTTTATTTGTCTGTCCTGGTGAAGGAACGATCCATAATCTTATAACCGAACTCTTTCAACATCTCTTCATCGTGTTGTTGTCACTCATCCACAGCCAGACAGAGACGTCTAAACACCTCGCACTTTTTTTTTTATTAATTTTCTCCTTTCTCATCTTACTCATCATAAAAGTCATGTTTTGAACCACATTTATAAGTGCATGTTATGTATGGAGCTAGTTGATGTACTGAAAAAATGCATGTAACAAAGATGACAGCGTGCATTATTGCCGTGTTTTTGAGGTTAATGAGAGAGATCACGTCAATTCTCACCATAATCTCGTTTCCGAACGCTTATTCACGAATGTCAGCTGAAAAAAGTAAGCAGTAATAGCTCACTGGTATGTTCTAACTTGGTCGAAAGGTAGCGGTAGATATTCGGTATATATTCGCTTTGATAAACATGAGTTACCCGACAACTGTATGCATTAACCGGTTCTCAAGATCGTCGTTCAAATCTACAATAAACATATTTCCTGATATGTGAATGTTAGGTTGCTACAGAAAAGTTTGTATGATGATGCACCTCGAATTTTATCCAAATAAACATACAAAAATAAGATATTGACACAAAATGGTTTTGTGTCTGGCTATCGGTCAGCTTTTCTTAAATTTCATCTTCGCGTTACAAGGGAAGCAATCTGATATCACTGCGGCACGAGTTTTTTTTAAATACGACTTTTTATCCATCAATATATTAAAACGTGATACTTGCTCCTAGCGGGGTTTGAGCCCACGATCGTTTGATTCACATGAATCAATTATATCAATAAAACCCTAAGACCGATGAGGATCAAGATCAAAATATATTTTAGAAAAAATGAGTTCGAATGCTACACGGGTAAGCAATACACTAGAACAGTACATGAAAGTGGGGTGACGCAAGGGAAGAAAGGCTGAAAAGGTCGTTATGTTAAGAATATAATCTATTTTGGTTAAGAGCATCAAAGGGAGCTGCTATTCAAAAAACTACCGTCCATCCTTTTTTGAGAATGAGGAATAGTAGGCCGTGGATTTCAACTATGTCTAGATCTCAACAGTCAGCTTTAAACAAGTTAAGAAGGGCTCTGAATAGTACCAGAATGGACATACGACAAAAGACGTTTCAGCAAGACGATGCGACCTTTCACATTTCCGTTGTAGTGATCTGTGAGTTTATTTCAGAGTAAAAATCATCTAAAAAAAGGAAGTCATGTTGGGTCAATGTATGTTGACAATTGTAAAAATATCAAGGCATGACCTTAAAAAACATCACCAGGAAATAATGGGGTTGAAATCTTCGCTGTAAGTCAAGGACCATACTTACTCCTCCTTCTTCCTCAATGTGGCTTTCAAGGTTGCACTGCTTAGTGTTTCAACGAGAAGATGGTTTGGTAGGTCCATTCTCGATTATTGCCCGGGAGTTTTTGGACAAGGCTTGGTAGGTCCATTCTCGATTATTGCTCGGGAGTTTTTGGACAAGGCTCGGAACAGTTTGTGGCTCTATGATCATAGCTCCTGCAATTCTAGCCTTACCTGCAAGATGATGTGCTCTCTCATAATTGCTAAGGACACTAGCATATTAGGGACATCATAAGTAATCTCGCCCGTTTTGCATCCTTAAAAGGGCCCTGTAATGTTATGTTATTTGTTTGAAGTACTTCTTTTTTTATCTCAGCTTTACATATGTCTTTTATTGAATTGTTTTGACTTTTTTCTTCTTCACATTTGTCCGTGGTCTTAAGATAACCCTGTTAATATTCATTAAACGTACATTGATATTTAGTATCCCAAAGAAGGATATAATTCAGCAGATGCATCTTGCATTTTTATCCATGGGTTCTATGGCGTCTCTTGTTCCATGCTCTTAACACATGTGTAAACTTGAGGTGAAATACTTAAAAAGCTATAAACAACATTGATATTTGATTCTCATCCTTACTATATAAGCTAATATAGACATATGTGCTCAATCATCCGTTAAGGGAGAAACAATTGATGCGTGAGGCGCGCGTAGTGAAATGCTATCCGTCTTTAAATGGTAACCTGAATATATTCAAAATAAAAGAAACATAAGTAACCTTCCTTAAGGATGTACGTTGAAGTGTGAAAAGCTTTACGACGGCTTTATTTTAATAATAACAAAAACTCTTATATCTGATCAATTAAATAAGTTCACTTGACATTGATGATCGAACAAATCTAACAAGTAGCATTCGGATCTGTGTTTAAAGTTCTTTGTCACTTCAGAAGTATTAAAAAATTCCAGGTTATTCAGTTTTATCATGTTTAACCCGACTTAAATGCTGTTCAAGACATCTAGGGTCTTTTATGCTTCCTACTAAAGCAGACCAATTTTTGTTATGCAACTTGTTATCTCTAAGATACTATTATCTAAATGCCGACTTTACTAACTTTGAAGTGAATTTGAATGAAGAAAAATCATATAAGATATTTTAATTCCGTATTCATGGAGAACACATATTGAGTTTGTAACCTTTCTGGTTTTCATTTGATTGAGATTTGTTTTGATCCCATCTATGACATGTTATCTATATCAATCACCAATCAATCGGCTTCACTGTGCCTGGAGAAATGCAGAACGTACTTGAAAAAAGGTGGTCAAAATAGAATTGTGTCAAGCCAGGTGGAAAGTTTCGTTTCTTTTCGTCGCTGATGCAGGAAAAACCCAGTGGCAGATGGGTTAAAAGAAAAGCGGTGTCTAAAAGATTGCATTTTCACGCCTAATTTTGTTCTTCTATGTCGTGTCAACAGTCGCGTGAAATGCGAAACAGGCGGTAGAGTATTTTCCCATTTGTTTAGTAATTATTACATCGCTAAAATAAACTGTAGTACCACAAATATTTGCTTTTACCTCCTTTTTACGACGAGTAATTCCGGAAGTTATCAGGGAAACTTCATTAAGTATCTGGTTTTAGAAGACTGAGGATTTGTATGACAAAAGTTAACCGCTCGATACTACCAGTATATCATATTCAATGACAGATTTGTTCTTTAAAATCATTTAAGGTCTTTAGCGTTAAAAATAAAGTCCATCATTTTTAGTAGTAATGACATAAAACATATAAAGTTTAATGGAATAACGATTTGACAGGGGGACGGAGGGTCAAGGTGGTCAGTTCATACATAACATTTTCTTTATCTAGTCACACATTATAACAAACACGTACAATCTATAATCCCAACTTATTTTGCTCTGGTATTTTACACTAGACGAAGAACTACGCCTTTCCCTGGAAGGAGGTTTTTACCAAAAGAAAAATTGAGTCGGACTGGTGTTCCTAAAAAGGTTTGTTATCACTATTTTGAATGCACATTTTGTTCTCAAGCGCAATTCCACATCTCCTATAAATGCAATAATGGACAATTGCGTTCACTTGCATATTCAAACTGTAAAGCACGCTTGTTTTTATCAATAGGATTGCGCTTAACCCTTGCACTACGGCAAGCCGATTTTTCCGGCTTGCGAACATTGGGGTGCTGCATTGGGACTCTAGCCCTTATGTTTGACCTTGGCCAAACATTTTTTAAATTTTCTTTTCGTGAAATTTGCTTGCTTTTCTGTTATTTTGCAATTCAAAATGGCTGCCGATTCCATGAAAAATACGGACAAGAAGCTATTTTTGCGAGTGGGATCAGAACAAAGGGCAATAACTCCGTGAATACTCATTGTTTTTACTTGAAATGTGCTTTTTTGGAAAGGAAACTGAATTTTGCATTAGACATCGTTATTTTATGGTCGAGTCGTGTCTGGAGCCGATTTTATCGGCGGTCAAAGTTTGACCTAGATTTTTTTTAACGGGATTTCCCGTATGTTTTCCCCAGCATGCACCTTAGCGTACTTTCGAAATTGGAAAAAAAGTTCACTTTTTTCTATACGATTTCGTGTCGTTTTTCTCTAAAAAATGTGTGCTTGACTGAAAGTTGCCTATGTGATTTTGAATTTTTTCACCTTAAAACACGGAAATAATATAGTGATGATTCAGAAAAGGTCAATAATTTTAGAAATATTCCTTATATTGATATGAAACAAACTTTTTTCCGAAAGGAAATTAAATTTTGCATAAATTTCAATTTTTTAGCCTGTCCTACTTTTTAACTTACACTTAGGAGACGTCATTTTGACAAGCTTTTCATCGCTTTTTTTGGACAAAAACATTGCTGATTCAGCAGTTCATCCGCCAGGCACTGGAAGTACGACAATTACATTTGAAATATTACCCTTGCAGATACTCTTCATCAAAAGACCTTGAATTTGGTATATTTTAAGGTCAGGTCAAAGGTCAAAATATATCAACTTTTAGGGGTCAAAGTTTGCCCATCATCTATAATGCTAAAAAATGTCGACATTTGGCTCCGTAGGGATATAATTAAGCATGATACAGTAAAGTACAAGATAAATCTTGAAGTAATCCCTCAAAAAACGAAATGAAATCGTTTCACCATCATTCTGTGTTTTAAAATAGCCTCCACAAAAGATGGTAAAGGTCCGTTGAACTGGTTGAGTGTGTGGTTGAGTGAGTAAGTGAGTGAGTGATTGAATAAATAAGTAAGTGAGTGTGTGAGTGAGTGAGTGAGTGAGTGAGTGAGTGAGTGAGTGAGTGAGTGAGTGAGTAAGTAAGTAAGTAAGTAAGTGGATGAATGAGTGAGTGAGTGTGTCCAGAAATACATATATTTAGGAACCAAGCTTCAGATCATAATGCCAGAATAGAAACAGAGTTCGGAAACAGAATAGCATATACAGAAGCATAGTTCATCTTCATGGCAAAGCTAGTGGCATCAAAAGAATTAAGCTTACATCAAAAATTAAAGTACTGGACTGCTATGTATTCTCAATTCAAACATACGGAGCAAAAGCATGAATAATGACAACGAAAATTGAACAAAAAGTCAAAGCATTAGAAAAGTGGTGCTTAAGGAGGATATGTAGAATTAGTTGGACAGAAAATAAAACAAAAGTGGAAGTCAGCAACGTATTGAACACCAAGCGGAAGCTTCAGTGAACTATCAAACAGAGAAAGCGATGTTATTTAGGGAACATCAAAATACAAAGCAGCTTAATCAACATGACAATCGATGGTAAAGTGTGGGTGGGTGTGGGGGGGGGGGGGGCTTGGCGACACGAAAGACCTAGATAC
>JAUUEB010495312.1:0-10537 GCA_032362205.1 Clione limacina
AAATAAATTATTGGAATCGTTTACAAAAGGTTTTAATCAACTCATAATATGTCTGAAATAATAAGCAATTGAACAAAGATAAGTTTTGCAACAATTCTTTCAAAATTCATGAGGACTGTTCATGAGACTCTAGCGATATAGTCTGGAAAAACATTGCGAGTTTGTCTCCCTCAATGGGACACATTTTTCAAGGTAAAAAATGTGTAAAGCTATCGTGATGTGTGGTTGTTGCTTACTGCTTGTGCAAACCGATTTCATTATCAGTACTGCATGTCCTCGATCTTTGGTAGGCAGGATCATGTACCTAGTCCTGTCGGAGACTGACGATAAAAACGGAGGTCCTGTGCGCAGATGCACGCTAAAGATCCCCTTGTTGTTGCTCAGAGTATCATCCGGGCAAAACTAAAAAATGTGCTACCAAAAACTGTCAGTGTCTGACAGTCAAAATAAAAGGCTTAAAAAGGGTACTTATGAAGACGGATAGCGCAGCGGCCACCTCTGGGCGAAGTTAAGCACCAAAGTGTTAACGCAAAACATGTGTTAAGCAAAAACATGTGTTGGGTAAAAGACATGAGTGCTCAAAGAGGTACGCTAACTCAAAATTCAGTCAATAACTAATAACAGTTAACTCCGTTTGAGGTTTAAGCGAATGATCGAAGAAGATGTGAAATATACATACATTAACATACTGCTGAAAGATATAGATACGCAGCATAAATTCTTTTCACACTAAATTTTGGGTTAATATCACAGTTAGGTAGGTGCTGACCTGAAAGGTATGATAATAAGCGGATTCTATTCTATTATCCAGTCCTGATTGTGTAATAAAAATGCTAGTGCCCAGGAAAACTCCTGTGGTAATAAGCAGATTGTAATATGAAGCAAAATGATCTTCTTTATTCTTCTCGTTTGCCTTTTTACTTGAAATTTAGTTTAATTCAAAAATAGGATTGGTTATCCAGCATATCCACAGGCCCGCACAGCTTGTCCTGAAGGCTCTGGGTCCTTGGCCAATAGTAGCTTGAGTGGGCTCCTTCGAGACATGAAGCCTGGCCTTGCACCTGCCTGGTGGATTTCCACAAGGTGGGCACCATTTCAATCAATTCCAATAAAATTCAAGTGTCATAATGGCTGTTTTTGCAAGGTACTGTGGTTCTTTAGAATATTCACTGTACCCAGGCCCAGTACCTCTCACTTCTGTACTTTGCTCAGATTCTTAACCTATGAGCTTAGAAGGGGAATCCCATTCCTATGAGTTTCATTAGCAGCCTTTTACTGTACATGCAGACAAACTGGGGAGTAATGGCCATTCTTCTTTCCTCTCGGCTGGAGGCCCCTGTCACACACGAAAAAAGCAACATGATAGTTAGCAGACTTTACTGTATCACAAAGTCTTTTCACACAGAAAATATTGATGAGACAATTAAATATAAAAGTAGACATGTATTACCTGTTACATAGGTTTTATCATAACAATTTTTGTTTAAACTTCTGTTTACTGTCCTCAGGTCTGCAAATCATCAGGATTATAACAGTGCAAAATCTGACTCAAAAATATTTTTATGTCATCAGCCTGACTCAACAAATAGAAGTTGATCAGGCTTATAAAATGAAAGTGTTTCCTGGGATAAACTCTGAGCCAAGATGTCAAGTCATCAAGAGAGACAAGAAGAAGAATTTCTAGTTCTAGAGTCTATATTTGGTGAAAATATAGAAGATCTTAGAAAGCAAGTATGGAATGTAAGTTCTATCTGTTTTGAAATCTTTTTTTACATGTAGCTGAAAGATTTTTATCATCAATTTAAAAAGTAAGTGTATTTAAAAAAAATAAGTGAAAAGGGTATAACCAACAGAAAAATTTGAATTATTAATACAAAAATGTTAATTTCTATGATAACAGTTTTTGTTTTGCAGTAATAAATTAGATACTATATTTGTATCAAATAAAACCGAGTTATTTCCTTTAAAATAGAATATTCTGAAATACCTGCTGCAAATGGCCCATTTCAGATCATGGATGTAAATTCTTCTTGCAATTTCTGGCAGAATCAAATTCTCAGAATTTTCCAGTTCTATCAATCAAAATTATATTATTTCTTTTGCTTGAAAGTGAAACTAACTGAACAGCTATATTTTCTCCGTTTTGTTTCCGTCAAGTTCGACTACTCTGACAATCCTCTCTCTTTGATATCTGTTGGCATGTCCTACGGGGGTAATAAATCTGTCAAACGTCACCTTGACCAGGAGAATCAATGGCGTTCTTGCACATGCCTGGAGATTCGCATGCTTGGATATCAGGTGGGTACTAAATTCTTCTTTTTGTAATTCTTCAATTTATGGGGGTGTTGTTGCAAAGCGCAATTATCAATGGCGCAAACCCCCTGAGATTTGCAGGCCTGTCTCTTTTTTAATGACTTGTATGCATTGAAAACCTTAGGGGGAATTGGTCTTTGGATACTTTCTTCTTCTTCTACTTCATCAACTTCATCTTCTATTTAGCTAATTCTTAGAGGAAGTCGGGTAACGTCGACCTGACTTGACCTGACAAAGTCGCTAGTATTTAATAAAGTTGTTAATTCATTTTTGTAGCAATTACACCTGTAATTTAAATTGCATTCATCGTTTTATTTTGTAGCAAATGTTGCAATATTTTCAAAAATTACAGGGTCTAGCCCAGTAAACCCCTACAAAATGTGCACTTGAAAAGTTTTTTATTAATGCATATTTTTTTTATTCTTACTTTTCTTTTAAAATGCAGAAATGAGTGATCAAGCAACAAGGACAAAGGCAACTAATGCTGTCCATACCCTTGCGTTGACATTCCCCAACAAGTCCCGGCTCAAGGTGGTTACTGCTGTCAAACAGGCAATATATCTTGTTGGAGTAACAAACTATGATGTTATGCTTCATCATGCTGCGGAAATCCTTCTTGCAGGTATCTTCTAATAATTCTATACAGTTGTTTACCACTTGAGAGCTATTTTAAGTTTCTATACACACACCACCACATGTTTTTATACCGACTGACACAAAAAACCTTCACCCACGGAAAAGCCTATAACTTGTTAAATTTTTTTTCAATATGCATGCTATTCCCAGAATGGTTATTAAGTTTTAGACTTTACTTCATATTAAATTGCAATCAAATTGAATTATAACAGAGTAAGCTGTGTTGTTCTCTACAAAAGTGTCTCAGATTTGTTTTTTGTAACTCATTACGAGTGTTAATACAGGACAAAAACATGTTAAAAAAACTAAAGACAGGGTATCATTCTATCAAATGACCTGATGGTTCAAAATATTGATCAAATTAGTTAGTTATACGTTTACACATACTAAAACGGCTTTATTCATCTTCATAAATATTGAATTTGGCTTGTATGTCTTCTTTGTTTTTATCAGGTTTTCCAGCAACCTTGGCATGGAGAAAATATATGTACATATTTTTTGTACTTAGTGAGGTTAACAATACAAAGATAGAAGTAAGGGTCACGTACATCATCCTTGTACATTTTATAAAACACTGTCTCATTGAGGCCCTTCTAATCAAAATTGCATCTACTTTATGGTATGTTCTGGGTTAACTTGCTTGTCCTCTTCAATACTGATCTAAATGGTATCAAAGGACGCTACAGTGTTCTTGACCTTCTGTGCAGATGATGCTGCAATGTGTAAAGGTAAATTTCGCAAGCGATATCTGTGGTAGTTTTGAAAATGTTGTCCAGCACAACAGATAAAAAATGTGCTTTCAATCCACTTATATAATATTGATAGAGAGCTACAACTGACTTGATTAGTTGGTGAAAACAGTTACTTTTTTCAATATGCAATGTCACAAGTTCCTACTTATCATTTGTAATTTTACAGCAAGTTCTCAAATGACCTCTATGCAATGGTCTGAAGTATTTTTCCTTTGCTGTGAAAATTTGACAGGCTTCCTCAAAAGAGGAGAATCCCCCTTTTGTGTGTGGTTATCTTGTGTCTCTATTAAATGTTCATGGTGTCTAAAAACTTTTTTCCATCTCAATTGCTACTAAAAACCCTGGGCAGATAATTTTTAACATTACACTAATCAGTGAGTAGCCAGTTCTCACTCATCACATAGGGCGGTATAGGTCAAAAGCCTCAACAGGATGTCATTCTCTTGAAACTGTATGCTACTTTATTACTGGTTTATGTTATGGAATATAAACCAAAAAATGAACTCCCCCTCTGAGTTGTGATGACTAAAATTAAATATAAGTTTAGTTTTATATATTTTTCAATACATTTTTAAACAACTTAGTTGCAGACTTGAGACTGCCGCAGCCAATTTAAAAGTTTTTTGTATTGTTTTCTTATGAAAAGATATGGCTGATATTTTTGATATCTTGGTTGATGTCTTTTTAAAATTAGAGGTGAATCAACTAAGCATTTTTTAGTCTACCTGTTGATCTACTTATCAACTAGTTTTTGACTTATCTTAAATACCCGACTGTGTCCCTTTCATTCAACTTTTTATCTACTAATCAACTAGATTTCGACCCGGCTGTGTCCCTTTAATTACTAGACATGAACAAACTGGGAATTTGTATCCCAGTCTTCTGCAATAGTTATCTGTTGTAAGTTTATAACCTAAGATCAAAGTGAATCTGATATATTTTACCAAATAAAATAGCAAAAAAGTAATACTAACAAATAATTCTAGTATCTCCAGTAAAAATGTTCATTGGGAATGCCATGAGGTGTAGGAACATGATCTATTGGAGAAGCCAAAGTTCCTCCTTTTACCTTTCTCTTCCTTCTTTTTAATCTTTTTTAGAATGGATCTCTGAAAATTATATTTTATTTTGTTAAGAAATTAATAATTATAATAAAATATGTTTTTCTGTCTTTGTAGGCGATACTGAAGCCAGTGACTCTAATGATGTTGGGAAATCGATTCCTGCCTTGATGGAAGTAGAAGAATGTGCTGCTTCTTCTGCTACGGATGGTACAGACCATATGATGTCTAGTAATCTGGATGTCCTTGGTGATTACAACGCTAGTGGCAAGACAGCTACTGCCTCTGATGTAGACCAGACAGCACTCACATCGTCAGTTGGCCCAATCTCCAGTGTCCCTGTCGAACAACCAGAGAGTGATTCCTGTCCATCAGATACTGAAGATCATCCAGGTTCAAAAGAAGCTTCTACTTACAGTGTTCAGAGTACCAATAGTGATTTAAAATTCAAATTTGTAAGGATTCCAACGTCTCCATCAACACAGAGTAGTACAAACAACAATGAAAGTTGTATGTCAGACAAGATGGCAGCTGATCCCCATGTAGATAAACAAGATGATACGGACGATATAGATTTAGTCAATACCAACGAAAATTACAACAATCCGTCCTGCAGTGATAAGGATTCTGGAAAGGATGCTTATGATTTACAAAATACTGATAAGGGGGTGACAAAAATGAAGCCTTTGGTAATAGAGTATGAAAGATTGTTGCCAGTCAATCAGAAAGAAAATTATGTTTCCGCCTTGAGTTCTAGTTCTAATTTAGATATAGATAGCATGAACACTGTTAAAATTGCTTCTGATCAGTTAAAAAAGAAAAGCTGCTCAAAATATCCAGCTAAGAATTCAAAACACTGCACAAAAGTTGAAATGGTTGACTTAACATTTGATGATTCGTCTCAAGAGACAGGTTCATCCAGGTCCTCCTCACCTCTTCTTGATATATCTGAAATGATTGGTATAACAAGAAAGTTGCGTGAAGGTAGACAACAACTTGACAACTCCTGTGATACCTTAGACCTGAGCACATCTAACTCATTATCTCCTGCTCATACCGCAGATCCAAGCACATCTAACTCATTACTTTCTGCTCATGCCTCCGATCAAAGCACAGCTAGCTCATTACTTTCTGCTCATACCTCAGATCCAAGCACATCCTACTCATTACTCTCTGCTGCTTGCTCAAACCAATTAACTTTAAACTCATCTGCTACAATCAATCCTGGACAAGTAAGTTTAAAAGTCTTCCAGACACTACCACAAATGGATGTTGATACTGTCATCAATCCTTGTCAGAGCAAACCTATTGATCATAGTTTAGAGAATCAGAAATCTTCATCCGCTGATTATCACTTAGAAAAGAAGACAAAAATGTTGATGCCAGTAGCTTCATATGGTTCAAAGACTTTAATAACAGATGAACAAAACAACCAAGATAAATGTTCATCCTCGTCTCCAATCACATCTACAGAGGTGCCTTTAGCTGAGAAAATAAACTTGACTTTGTCAAGTAATACTCAAAGGGACTTGTGTTCATCATCTGAACACAAAGCCTGTAGACCTCTGTCAAGTACCTCTATGGGCTCTACTAATGCCACACAGAAGGGAGGGTCTTCACAGATACCTGTGTATCCACAATACAAAGCAATGACGTCAGCAATGAGTTCATCCTCACAATTGCAACAGTCTGTTAGTAACAGCAGTTTGTTAAGTTCATCCTCACAACTGCAACCGTCTGTTAGTAACAGCAGTTTGTTCAGCTCACCTCTTCCTTCCACTTTGTATGATAAAAAATGTCCCCCTGTACAGCAGAAACATAAAGTGACCGCCAAGCAGATGTCTGATGTTCTAAGCAGTTTAGACTGTTTTTCAATGACAAAACCTGACCAAAGAGGTAAGTATTGATTCAGTTTCTTTCAATAAAGTGGTTAGCTTTCAATACTACACATCAACTGAAGAAAATGTTATACCAAAGTTGAACAGATTATTTATTAGTGTTGTGCTTTTACCAATCACCTTATATGCCACCAAGACAGACATTTAATCGAGCTCAGCTTAGGGTGCAATTACCTGATATTGTCATGTAAAACCCAGCTGATGCTGTCAGGTTTTTCAGTTATTTTAGTTATTTCTTTTTAAAAACTGATAGAGAATTTGTCTAGGAGAGTGATTTTTAGCTCCTTGCTTTTGGCCTTGGAAAGTGATTTAGCATTAAGTCTTTAAAACGATCAGACACACAGTCATACAACAAGATAGAGACAGGGTGGTAGAAAGAAGCATGAATTATATTTAGACATATCAATTGAGGGAGAGGCTATAGAGGTACTTTAACAGGGGTATGGTCTAGTCTTTTAAAAGTGAACCTAAAACTTTTGAAAATGTGCGACATAACTGGCCAATAATGACCTGTGCGACATAACTGGCAATAATGACCTGTGCCGTTATTATGTTTGTTTCTGGAATCAGAAGGTAATGAGAACATCTTTCTCTATTTACATACATTGACAGCATTGTTGAACAAGCTGGATATGAACATGGTTTTGGATGAAGACAGAACACCTTTCTCTATTTACATACATTGACAGCATTGTTGAACAAGCTGGATATGAACATGGTTTTGTATGAAGACATAAAACTCAAGTGAATGAGGAGAAAACTACCAAGAACAAAGATTTATCTCTAGTCTTAAATATGTTACAAATACCATGAATAGAAAGGTTTTGATTGTTTGCAACTATATTTTTTTACAACTTTCATGTTGAAAAATAACAAAATATTCACAATCATTAAATGTTTGGATGGAAAAGAGAGAGGACCAAACAAAGAACAATGTACACTAGAAGTTGCAAGGAAATCATTTAAAGGAGAGGCTTTATGAAAATATGAAGTACAAGAGGCATTTCCAAAAGAATTTAAACGAAGTACTAATTTATAATAATCCAAATTGAGATGAATAAGAAATAAATTAAGAGGGACGCATCGGTGGCTCGCACATTGAGCACATCAGCTGTCACCCTTTTGAATGATCAATGATCAATATTTTTAATTTCTTAAACTTTATTTTAAACAAACCTATATGTTGACTAAAAAGATGCAGACAAAGTGATTTTGATCTCTTATTTTGCTTTTAAGTTTTATTCAGGACTAACTGTACAACATCAGCCTTATTTGCCTTTTGATTATGTTGTATTTGTGTAAATTTGTAGCACCTTGATATTTATGTTTAGGTAAAAATTGTTGTTAGTTTACTTTCAATAGTGTATAAGAAACTTAACTTTAAATTTGTAAACATTTTGATGATTTCAAGGTAGCCTTTAATTAGATCATTTCTTACTCATGCATCATTTAGAAATCTATCTTTATTCTTTTTGGTCTTAGGTTTCACTGCAGACGTTTACAGGTTTAAATATGAATTGCCATCTTCAGTAGGGGTTGAGTCACAGGCATCTGCATACGTTGAAGATGTGAAGAAAAACATTCAATCCACCTCCAAGAGAGCTACAAGTTTACACACAAACCCAAGTCCTTCTAAAAAGTCAAGAATGGTACAGTAAAATCTCTTTCTATTGACTGCTTTAATTTTTTTTTAAATGTAGGGCATTTAAAATTTTCTCCAATGTAGAGCTACTGTCCAAAGTTGGGGTCACCCCTATCACAAAGCTAATGTGCCAGGGTAGGCTTCGTTGGTATGGCCATGTGGCAAGAAAAGATGAGTGCAACTGGCAAAAGAGAGTCCAAAGAATGGAAGTGCCTGGTTGCCTAGGAAAGGGCCGTCCTCCCAAGTCATGGAGTGAGTCCATAAGAGAAGATTTTAAGACCAAACGCCTAAAGCCAGAGATGGCACAGGACCGTAGAACCTGGCGTAGAGCTATTGCATTGTAAAAAGTCAAACCCACATAGTTTATATGTCATATGACTATGAATATGGAAAACGACTATAAATGATGATGATGATGATGATGATGAACCTGTTCTTACCTTTAAAAGCCTGATTAATGCCTTTGGAGCGTCCATCTCCAGGAATCGTCTCTGTGCAAAAGCATTATTAGTAGCCAGTGCCTCCACAGCACTGGCAGACTTCACTTGCACAGTGGTGCTGCGACTGGTGCGGATCAGGTTCACCAAAGGACTGTGGGAATATGTGATGTTATCAGAAGACATTGGAGATAGCTCAAATAAATGAAAGGAGCTTGAGTGAAAAATGAAGCGTACATGATTTTGCGCAATTGACTGCTTTACAAGCTTGTGTTTAGTCCTTCCTTCTACCCTAACAAGGGACAATATTTGATTTCAAAGAGTATTCTTATTTAAACAGCTTAAATGGTTCTTGGTTGAGGCAAGATTTTATCGTTTTGATTTGGTCCCCAAAAAAACCTTAGTAGATATCAAATAATATGCTGGGGTTTCAATATGTCTTGATATTCTATACACATCTTATTGAAACTTAACATCTTAGCAACAGATTCCCTGCAGATTAGCAAGATCATGGAAAACTAAAATACCATAAACATATATTCAAAATGTGACATCTCTGGTCAAAACCTCACTTATGTTGCACATCATGAAAATAGAGTTTGAGACATTTCTTACCTTTTAAACATTAAGTTACATTTGTTGAAAAAGTGGAAAGAATTATTTGATAAATAACAAAGTTATAATGGTTTCATTGTTATATGTCTCAAAAACATTGTTTTGAGAAAACGCCCTTTTGTTTGAGTAACAATTATCATGTAATTAACATAAAAGAGTCAAAACTGAAAGAAGCAGATATGAAAACAAAACCAATATTTCCAGTAGTATTCATCGTATGTCACAGGAAGAACCATCAAAACAGAGTAAACCTGAAATAACATTTTTGAAAATTCAACCCTTCATGGTTTCACAGGCTGTTACCTCACGATTAAAAGCTGCAACATAGTGAGGGTTTTGAACAGAGACATAAAATGGACGTCTTAAGATAATTAAGATGCATGTGAAGATATTAATCAAATATGTTTTTTGCTACTATTTGACTTGAGACAGAAATTTTGTCTAGACTGCTAGATGGCTCAATATATTAACTTGTCAGAAAAAAATATTTACTTATGAGCATTGTCTTTGATGACTATATTCTGGTTCTCTGTGTTCTCGGCTGTGGCAGCAGCCAATGCAGCAGCAGCCCCGGCCTGCAAGTCCTCTATAAAATAAAAAAGATAGCATTATTGTAGAGAAAACAATAGTTTGTTACATTAAGAATCATAAACATTTTGTTTGATTGGTAGTTATCATTCTGAACTGTGAGGATTTCTGAAATATAATAATTTATCAAAAAACTTTCAACTTTTAGATGAAAGGCTAATTTCTTATAAACCATGAATACCACTTAAAGCACTGGGAGTGAACTAAGCGTAATAAAAATTATTAATCATATTTTAATAAATTATTTTGCTAATATTCATAAAATGCAACATAACTATGTGCAGGAAAATAATAATTTTCAACAACAGTTTTAGCTTATCTAGATTTAGTTCTATTATCAAATAATTACTTTCCTCATAAACACTCAAGACTAACTACATACTCTCAAATATTAAATCATTAATCATTTCATTTTAAGGCAACATATAACAGAACCATTCCAGACTGTTACCAAACATAATCAATATCTATGAAGTTAGTATTATACCTAAAGAGAACAACAGAAACTGAATTTCACTTTACTGTTTCTAAAATGTGATTATAGATATTATAATCACTTTACTGTTTCTAATGTGTGATTATAGCTGTTATAATC
>JAUUEB010495323.1:0-10536 GCA_032362205.1 Clione limacina
AACGTTTTCTGACTGCATAGTGTTGCCATTTTTCTACACATGCTGTTAAGTTCATTATCCTTGTCGGTTTCAAGTGATTGTAGAACTGAAAGTGCATCAGTGAAGATCACTATTTTGAGATATAAAATCCTTTATATTTGCAACATTTATAACTTATCTCAAAAACTTCGGCCGCTTCGCGTTAAATTGATAACATCCAGGGTTGTTTGGCCACCTCAAAGTCCTGGCTACGCGCCTGATTCTGACGATGAACTAAAGCAAGGAGATTTTTGCAAATCTAATTCCATGTTAAAATTTTATTCTAAAACGAATGTGTGAGTATGATTAACTATGTAATGACGCTTCATTGTAATTTATCGATATTGTTGGGACATGCAGGAGACAAACAAAATGGCGGATCTTTACGTCTGATTAAACAAACGTTAAAAGCTACCAACAGCATCATGGCGTCACACAATGAGACAATAGAGCACTAAGGAACAAAACAAGTTTATTGTGACGTCCCCTTTAAATCAATTGAATTTATCTTACGAAAGCGATTGGTCGATAAATCATTAAACGATCACGCGAATTTCCCATTAAGCTCTTATAAAACGATGCCAGTTGGGTGAATATCAAGTAAGTTAAACAATGGAAAGTCCCGTTACACAACACTGATTGTCATCGATTTACATTGATGTTATTCCAATCGACATCTTTGGACCTGTCAGTGCATCAGCTTTGATCATCAACTATACACACGTCTGCTTTATAGAAGTCATAACTTAACAAAGAAAGGCATTTTAGAAAACCGCAAGGCATCACTGTTCTATTAGCTTTGATGTTTACTCATATTGAATGGAATTGAAATGTATTGGAGTGAAGATAATTTTATTTGTGTTTGTCTCTGTGTAGTTTAAAAAAGATGTGGCTTTTCTGATATTTTCTTTGCTTTATTATTTATTCAGTTCGTTTTTCTTTCTTAAAACATAGAATTAACTTGCAAATTGCACTGAATTAAAACATGAATCTAAATAAATTCAATATAGAAAACTTTAAAACAGGCGCGTATTCAGGATTATGAAAGGAGATGGAAGGGGGGGGGGTATAATTTGGTTTGTGTCAAACCAATGGCCAACGGACAATTTGAAAATAAGTTCAAAATGGTACTTATACAGAACATTTTACGCTCAAATCGAGGGGGTATTCTCAACGTCCCCATGGCTACGCACCTGTATTGAACCATTCATTTACAATAAGGATGAATGAATATGCACGAGATCATTTTTTTTTCAAGAGGTAAATCAACAACAAAGACCTTATCTTATCATGTATGGCTTTATGCTCTATTTATTTGGTAATGATTACTATCTATTAAAGGCAGACTCCATGAAACATGGAACATAATGTGACATTCATTTTCTTAGTTTCAAATCTTAGCTAAGCAGTTTGTGTTTCAACTCATAAAACAAGGACATAATTTCAGAATGTCAGATATAATTTTGTATCAATGACTATGACAGTCCTGCTTTGAAGTAGTATGAGCAAAATTACAGTAATGTGAAGGGTGGGGATTGGTGTGGGGTGAGTTTTGTTATATTGTTTGGTTCTTTATCTAATGCTTTGATTATTGATACACACGTTTCACATTAGTAATATCTCCCGTGGCAACAAACTGAATAACTCATAAAATAGTAAAATGCACATTAAGAGATTGTCGAGATGCAGTCTGACGTCAAACCATTTTGAACAATAGGTTATATCAACCCGAATAAGGTCGTCAGGATAACCATTAAGTACCAACCAACATCATTGGAATCTCATTAATGTATGCACATTTCGATTATATAAGTGGATGGTTCATACATAGCTGATGATGTAAATTGCATTTTATAATGTTTTAAAAGGGCCGTTTGGCTTGCTCTAATTGCTTTATAACCAGCCATTTCTACTATCAACATACCGGGGACACTCAATTACGTTTGCAGCTTATGGGGTACCCAGCAAACACGACATAAAAAGAATTAGAGTAAAGTTGAGCTGAACCGGTGCAGCAGCACCTAAATGAGATAATATAGACCACTTAAATAAGTGGATTAAAAAAGTCTATAATTTGTGCCAGCAGTACCCTTACTATGATAAATACGTTGGTTTGTTATCTTCTATAGTCAGGTATTCATCTAAATGTTGACGACGCAGTGACAGTAATGTATAATATTATCGTTTACTTTCTGCCCAAATGTTTCGACTGAACCTGCTTTCCGCTATAAAAGTTCTCCCCGCGAAGTTTCGAATAGTTTCTTTCGCAAAAAATACTCGAGTACAATTCTACCGAGGCTACACAAAAATTCCAACTGCAATATCCTCAAATGTATTGTTATTTCAATCCCTGGATAAAACAGGGTGTCGTTTGAAATGAATACATATATAACGCATTGCCAACAGTCAACAGGCGAGATTACATATAACTTTTACTTGTGAGAATTTGTTTGGAGATAATGAATCATACTTGGTGCAGCTGGGTGAAGAACCGTAATAAACTTGTGCCATGGTGAGGCAACATGAAAAGCATCAAAAGATTTAATGAACTAAATGACATCTGTTATTGAACAAATTTAATCAATATAAAAATCCTAAGTTTGTGTCTAGCTGATATACGTTAAGAAACAAACAACGTGTTTAACCAAGCACAATGTTATGATGTTGTCACGGCATCAACAATAAACATTGGCGTTGATTAAGCCTGTGTTTACTTTTGGTCGATTTCACAGACACAAAAATCTATCTGCCAGGCAGCGAATTTCTAAGGAGAGGTTACGTTTCATTGATTAGATGATTAGAACCATTTAAATGAGGTTCACGTGTACCATTTCTTAGACAGGAACAATTGTTGAAAAAATAGCCTTATCACGAAGTGTATTTAGTTTTAGTGAAGTGGAACAAAGTAAGCACTTTTTATAAATAAATGGATTGTCTCTTGTTCAAATCGGCAATGTTCCACTATGGGTAATAGCCATACACGACGAGAACTTCGATAAGGTTATCCAGAGCCTTAAGCAGGAAGTTTAAATGAATGGGTCTTTTAAAAAGTACTGACGTCATAACGCTTGATTTAAAGGAGGGCAATGTGTTTATTGATTTGATTATTTTATCCCTAATAGGCTATACATACTTTCCATTAGTCGTCTTCCTAATGTATTAATATATACATGTTTGATTAGCACATTATTCATTTGTTCCAATATTTGTATCCTCCGACAATCAGAAGTTTTTAATCATTTCTTAACATCGGTAATTGGATAGAACCCACATTTTGTTGCGACTGTATCTCATCGTAAATATGTAGTATAAAGTCGATTAGAATAATTATTAACTGAGTGGTAGAACAACTATACTCTACCATACTCTACCAGTCATCATTTGCCAGCAGCTGCACGGGGGGGGGGGGTAAACTTAACATCACAGTTGTTCTATATACTTTAATGGTTATCGTGCAATTATCAGATAGTGCAACTGGTTTCTTTCGAAAGCTGTGTACAGAGATTGGTTTAAAAAAATGCAAATTTAGAGCAATTAAGAGCATATTATAAAAGAAAATGTCACCCTTTGACAAGGTTCCACCCGCTGTGGTTCCACCCCGTATTGACATAACGTTTGTTTTATTTTAGAATGTATTTATCAAGTCACGACCTATTGATCTTCACGAAGATATCAAAGATGTAATTATAGATAAAGAAAATAAATAAGGTGCCTGAACAAAAATGTGTGTTACGCGATAACAAAACATATTTACTCAATAGTTTGATGTTTTGATAATAATAATAATATCTTATTTCTGATTATTCCTTTTCAATGTTGACGATACGACAAATCAATCAATCAAAAATGTATTTGTCGTTACATTATAATCAGAATCAATGAAAAGGCGTTGGCAAAACTATATCAGCAATTCGATCTTCTTTTCCTCGCCCAATCATATCAATAATTAACCTATTTAATCGAAGAAACACGTCATCGTTGTTTCTGTATCGTAAAGTATTTAAAGCCCGACCACTTTCAACTAAAGATAGTCAACGATGCAAAACACCTTACATAGAGATGACACAATGAACCTTTTAAGAGATAGAATGATATCTTTCGTTACAGATCACTAATATCGAGCGCTCTGTTGCACACTTTTCTTTTTCGGTCTTGTTATTAACACAACAAAGGAAGATCGTGATATATTGGTATGTCACGTAGGTTCGATATCTTCGATTTCAAAACCTTGAATGTTTTACATAAGTTTATTTTTGTTTAGGTTTTTTTTGTTCAGTCTCGAAAGAAGTATGGGACATTTTTCGGGAAAAATGTAGCTGTAAACCTGAAAAGTACATTGCGATTATGAAAGGAAACGGTGTCAGTTATTTTTGGAGATATGATTTGTTATATATTTTCAACTTTGGAAATGACGCCATAACACTAGAAACGAGAAAAATCTAGTCAAGATCAATCTGATTTTCTTGCTTATCGATTCTAAACAGAGCTCTTTCATTGAAATGTCAACAAAAAACGAACACAATCCTTACAAAATGTGTTTTAAGAGAATTTGAGAATCAAAAATTTAAATTCTTGACGAGCATGATCAATGAAAAATCATCTCCAAAACAATCAGTTTCAGTCGTATAAAACTCATTAAGTCGAGATTTTAATTCGGTAGTTGAAAACATTGAACTTATCTTTGTTTTGGAATAAATAAAGTAGAAAAAAGTACATTCATTCCACCAATATAAAAATAAAAGCAAACGTAAACCACAAGATAATGAAGGCTCATTATATACATTTATACTCAGTACTTGAAGATTCTAAATATAATCAACGATATGCTAGTTTACTTGATTTTAGTTTATAATTTCTATAAACCGAGAAAAATCAAAAAAATCTCACGATCACCATGCAGCCATTAAATGAGATGTCTAAAACAATAAATCTGTACACAATATCTGATTTCTATCAACTAAAGAAATGTTACACTTATGATATTGACACCAATCATTGTAAACGTGTATGGTTGAATGATTTAATACATTGATGGGATCGAGAAGGTTTCCGTCCCTTGTATATATCATATGGTTCAATCGTTACTGGGTATTTCAAATCGTTAGAGAACAACAACGAAGGATCTCTTATATTTCATATTTTTATCACAATATAAAAGAAGCATATATTGTTATGATAATTTATATATTGTCAAATGACGCTCGCTTGTGTAAGAATTACTTTATGACGCTCCTCCTCTAATGATGACACAACTATCAATTATTACATATATTGACCTGGTTATGCCTGGTCAATGGTTCAACTAAGTTCACAATTTTATATATATCACAGAGGCTCTATGCTCCAAATTACTCTTAATACAATACGACACGATACAATATAATACAATACATTACAATACAATGAACTCACTATGAGGAAATTGTAAGCGTCATTTACTTAAATATTAATCAAAAGTAGTATCCTACACCGGTATGGGTTCACGGAAGCCTCTTTACTTAAAAGTTTCACATGTCTATTTGCTATGAGTAGATATAATGACAATGTATGCTTCAGTAAGAGGTAGAAAGTTACATTAAAAGCAACGTATAATCTGCTGTGACGCACATACAGGCTTGTAAAAGTTAGATCTTTACAATGGATACCTTGACGACAACGAACAACAATATGAATCTTTTAGTAGTACACATTAAATTTACTCATAGTGCAGTCGAACTTTACGTAGTCGTTACATTAACATCTGCACTGATGGACGCCCCTCCCCTTTCTGGTTATTCCACTCAGAGGTTTGCCTCAGTAAAATACTAATACAGCATACGATGATACAGAAAATAAAATACATAGAGCCCGTTCAGGCGCGTAGCCAGGGGGACATGGGGGAAGCACCCCCCATTTCCATCAAAAATGCTCTAGATTTGCACAATTTTTTTTACTTATTTTCAAAATTTCGGCCGCTTCGCGCCCATTGTTTTAATTATATCTAAGGTTGTCCCCCATATCAAAATCCTGGCTACGCGCCTGAGCCCGTTACAAGTTGAAAACCGCTCCTTTAGAGCGGAAAATCAGGTGTTCGAATCACGGCCGTGTCATACGTAAGACTTTCTAAAAACGGATTTTAACAGGTTTCACCTCGTGCCTGCCATTCAGAGAATGATGCTAGGACTTGTCGGTCCGGTTGCAGTAAAATGTGACTAGGTAGAATGTATAAATATTTCTACACCTTGCATCCACCGTCGCCCATATAACCTCCAATGTGTTGATTAAGACGTTAAACACTTAACTAAATAGCACAATTATAGGTTGCAGCTATAGCTATTGACCGATTTGTTTAGTTTAGTTCCCAAATGAATTGAAAGTCCTTGCAATCAGATACTTCTCTACTTGGCTTTAATCAGACTTTGTGCTTTTGTCTTTTCATTGATCTTATTGATTGTGAATCTATTCGCCAGTTCATTGATGGATTTTTGCAAGTCATACCAAATCAGGTAAAACTGTTCATGGTTCACGGTTCCACGGTTCCACGGTTCCACCGTTCCACGGTTCGTTGACTATGAATAAATGAAGCTTTTCTTTGATCTTACTCCAATTAGGATGGGAACGAGGGAGCTCTTTACATTTTTATTCACAGCAAGGTCATATACACCCCAAAGGGCTTATATACACCCCAAAGGGCTTATATACACCAAAAAGGGCTTATACACACCCAAAAGGGCTTATATACACCCAAAAGGGCTCATATACATAGTTTAAATGATCTGATAAAGCTAACACTGATAGTTTTCAGGAAACGAGACGTGACATTTTAATTCTATTTTTCTAACCAGCCTGATTATAAGTCAAACTCGCTTAAACCGCACACACTTCAGCCATTTTTTCGCTTTATATAAACAAAAACCTGACTCCCGTTTTATTTATTTATACTCTGTGTCTGTCTGTCTCTCTCCTTTAGACGCCCTTAGACCGACAAAAAAATCGGATATACCGAACGGATTATGACAGAAAATTACCGATTTAATGTGCATCGTTTCATTTTTGTGTGCAAAAAGTGCCAATATTTAATTTCTTCATATATCTCCTCGATTTTTCTATTGGTGTTGTTGACTTGTTTTAATCATTTTTCATTATTTTCAAACCTAATTTTATGGAGAAAATTGTGCTTCCAAACAAATTTGTTATTTTAAAATCGAAAGGGCCACAACCTTATTTCAATAAGAAAGAAAACAACGAATTGGTTATGACAGAAAATTACTGATTTAATGTGCATCGGTTTGAATACATTTCATCTATCATTATAAAATGAATTAAAATGTCTTAAATATTTGGCCACGATTAGAAAAAGATATTTATCACATTATCAATTCAATGAAGCAATCAAAAGAGAAACAAAAACATAAAATGCACGTGAATTCAATGCAATTTTAACCCGTAGTCTTTGTTTTGGATATGCAATCGATTTTTTATTTTGGGACATTGAATTGTGACTGAACCATGTTATACAAATTTAAATAATTTTTAAATTAGTACTCATTTGGTCATTCAAATAAATATTAACGACGCAAAACATCAAATGTTCGAAAAATTGTGACGTCTAGTATATCTAATGACAATCATTTAGTATTCCCCTAAAAACTACTTGAATAAATAAATTCTAGTTAATTTTCTCATGTTAAGTTCCCGACTATTTGATCCAGCATGTTATCTCAAATAATCAGAACATAAAACAAACAACCTTACACACAACCATTGATCTGTTTTCGGAAGACATACTTCAATTTTCTGACGAAATTATCCTCAGTAATTATCATTACAGAAACATACACATAGGGGAACAAATCATAAAGTTGACATAATGTATTCCCATTATAGTACCGTTAAATGATCCTGGAACCTTTTTGATGAAAGAAAATGACTTTACAGAGGGTGTGATTTGTTTTCTCTTATCATTTTTCTTTATTTTTTTGTTTCGTTATTTTGTCATTTTCAAATTGAAAGGGCCACAACCTTATTGTAAATAAGAAAAAAAAAATATTGTCAATACTATTCTACAATTTGTTGGATGGAAATATTTACACCGCAACGCAGGGTTATACGAAGATTATACGAAGGCGGGTCCAATATTATCAAGGACCTAAACACAAGACTGTAGCAGCAACCGCGCGGATTCAAACCCCAGCTCTTTCGTATTCAAGATATTAGCGTTACCACGAGGACATCACCACTCCTTTATTGTATGCAATCGCAAAATGTTTTCTTAATTTGTGATCTACCTGACAATACAATGCTGATACAAACATAATAATCATAAACGGCTGTAAAACAAGCAAAACTATTGAGCTGTTTCCCTTTTTGTTCTATTGAGCCGAGTGATGTAACTTGAAGCGCTGAGTTCAAAACACCATGTATTTCATATCTCTAATAAATTGACGCAGTCTTGCATAAAGGTAACATTACACTTATAATTAAGTAACAGTTCTGGCGATGTACCACATTAACAGTACTCGAAACGTTAAAGTGCCGCTTCAAAATTTTAAGTGTAACATTTTACGATCACTGCTTTATAATCAGTGTGAACAGTTACCGTTTTCATTTATATTATATCAATTTAACCAACAATGCTTTCTTAAGACTTTTGTTTGGTAAAACGATTTTTTTTCAAAATCAAACCAGATTCCCCAAATTAAAAAAAAATTAATATTTTCAAAATATTATCCTTCTTCTTCGAGAACTAATTTAAATGTTTGAAAATAAAAAATGAAACTTAACCACAAATGCGTAGCTTAAAGCTCTTTGTTTAAGGGATGAAAAATTGTTTGATCTTATACAAACCAAGTCACCACAACTTTAAATTACAATAGATTTTTTTAAATATTTCTCTTATTGTGAAAAAGAATACACCATAAAAAAGTCACAATATCAAACAAGAATTGATGAGATATGACATTCTTCCAAAGTTCATATTTCTAAACACACACAAAAACGGATCCAACTTGATCGCCAATAAAATAAGTTACATCCGAAAAACCAATCTAGGTTTAGCACATATCTTTTTCTTAAATGAACATTAAATAAATATATCCAAAGCACTATAATAATGTCAATTGTTACAATGTCATTGAATTTCCAAAAAGAGACACAACATCATGACACCAGGACGTTCGTACCTCATGTCGGTTGTTAGCGTATATCTTTTTAACTGACCAGTGTATCATTATGATCTTTATCACATATAAATTGTAATTCAAATGATGGAAGCAAAATTAAAAAGTATTGGTTTATTTTAACGGTTGTTATGACTGTTTTAGTAAAATGCTTGACCCTACGAAAATTGTAGTCGTTTGCGGGAAATGTTCGTTTTGTATAAGGAATAACATAAAAAATCATGGTAGCCGTGTTAGCAAATCAAATATACCATTTCTCAACATCTCATTTACACCAGTGTCTTAAATATGATGATAACAAACTTCAAGTCACCAAAGTAACACAACAAAAAACCGGAAAGAAATCATGTTTGACGTCATGCTTTTTTCCGCCTCCTAACTTTCAAAAAATGTATGACAACATTACTCTCAAAGCTTTTGTTATGCCAGTTGGCACATACATTGAAATATCTTTTAAGAAAATATGTGCCAAGTAAAACTATAAGATGTAACAGATTTTATAAGTCGTCAAAGTTTAAAATTTTTTGGGGGATAATAAAAAAAGCATAATATAAATATGCAAATGACCAAAGTTAAAAAAACAATCAGTTTACTTACCCAGTGCGAGATATGCCACAGCAAAAACAAATCGCCATCCCGCCATGTTGACGATCGGCTGTAATAGAATTACAGTGCAGCAATCGGCTGGCTTTCTCGCAATTATTAGATATTATTTATAAAAAAACAACAATTCGTATTGCGTGCGTGGTTCAAACTTCCTGCATATCTGAGGCCAAGGTGTTTGTTGTCGGTATTTATGCCAAGAGAAGTAAGCTACAGCCGATGGGTATTCTGGAACCAGAAATCGTATGATATGATGGAGGGGAGAATAGATGAACCATGACGATCGATTGCTTAGATCATCCATGACCAACCAATCATAAAACGTGCTTGAGCATTTTATGTAATTGTAGCTTTGGGGACACTTGTCCTAAAAAAACCTCCAAGTATTTTTTTCTTACTAGAATTGATTATTGTGCTGTTTATTTCAGGGTGTGGTCCTTACCTACGTCATATACCTTTGTCTTTGAGTATATGTCAACATGATGACAGCCTGTATTTAGCCTAGAGGTGGCGTGGTGGCCTCATGGCAACGTCTTTGTTTTACGTGCAATAAGGTCTGGGATCGAATTCGGTTAGTCTAAGTCTCACACGTTTTCTGCCATTCGCCACTGGCCTAATTATTCGACATTTTAATGGGCACAGCTCGATATAATTTGTATGGTTTACAAGGGGCGTAAACAATTACAATCAAGAGGTACGTCCAGTCATGTATAATCTGAAGACTACAGGGAGAAGGGGGGGGGGGGGGAGCTTATAA
>JAUUEB010495345.1:0-10536 GCA_032362205.1 Clione limacina
ACATTTCCTTATATTTTTAGTCGCATTTTGTATGCCCCACGTCAGCCACCATTTATGTGTCGGATTGAAAAAAATAGTCATTGTCATTATCATTCAGCGGAAAACGTTACATTATTTTAACACATCGTGGTAAACTTGTTTGCGTTATCATTTCAATAAATTACATGACGAATTAACGAATCTTATCGTTGCAATTTATCGGAGCAATCGCATGAGGAAATGTTATATAAAACCACTTGTTGAATTTCGTGTATCTTTAATTGGTCAATCTTGTAATCGGTTAGTCAAATTGCTGGTCTAAACCTGAACAATGCTTTGTTTTCATAGTAACAAACCGAACTTTCATAGCACATTTTGTATTATTCATTAATAAGTCATAAATGACTCACCACTGGAATCAGCTATTCATATGGTTTAACATGTTAAGTCTTTATAAAAAAGGGTATTTACATAATTAACTTAATTGAAATCATCCCTTTAAATAATGTATCCTGTTCTCTTGATTGAAAATTATAATTTCCAAATGGAATCTTTTTTTGAAAACGGTACACATTTATATAATGTGTAGGACTATTTTGTGCAGGGAAATGTATCAAACACATATCTCCTTACCATAATTATAATTGTTAGCTGAAATGAAACTTCAAGCTATGTGCTTGACTTTCATACTTATGCTCGTTATATGACTTTGGTTTGTGCTAAACATTCGAACAAACAACTCAAAGGCAAAACAAATGCTTAATAATGGCCATTACGTGATGCCAAGTTTTTCACTATTGTAACTGCTTTGTAATTCTTTGTTCATATATATATAGTCAGTTAATGCTACTGAACTATATAGTTAATAACAATAATAATAATAATTTTGTAAATTTGTATAGCGCATTTTGCAATTTCGCATGTCTCAAAGCGCTTTACATTAAAATATGTGTATACATGTACACTGTTTACAAATTACATACACGCAAGTGGATACTCAACTAAAAAAAACATCAAATGGTTAAAACATATTCTATATATTTAAATAGTGCGTGTAATTACCACCTTTATAATTTCTTTGACACAAATACCTTCATGTATAGTTAAGAAAAAAACAGATATGGCTTTCGAATGTGTCTTGCTTTTAAATGTGTATGCCTTATCGGGATTGCCAACTTATGTATAACATAATAAATACAATTTGAAAATGAGATTATTCAAATTCATATAATTAAACAGTGTTAACCTGTTTTAAAATTTTCTTTTTATAGAATTATACGTTAATTTATCTAAAATAGCACTCATCGAAGGATCACGACTCCTGGTTTAATATAAGTCTCGCACAATAAAGGTTGCAATGCTTGGATTTTCTCTTTTATTACGCACTTTGGTATCGTGTGGGTTTTTGTATCTGTTTGATTATTCAAGCACACGATGGGTCAGCGTAAAATCCATATTTAGATCAAATATACTTTGTTCATCGGTACGAATAGGATTGATTGGACGCTATTTTTTATGGTAAAGTAAGTAGACATTCCTTATGTGTCTCTTCCACTAAAGATATTTTTTGCTTTCAATTATTATTTTTGTTGAATGTTAGTTGTATCGTATATATTTGCCTTTGAGGTTGAATGGACATGTATCTGAGTTTTTATTTTATTTTACAGTTAATATATATTCAATTAAACAGCCGAACTAAAATAAATGTTCAAACTTATTTCTTACATTTGTCATGCTTTCAATCTTAATGCAGAATACGTTTGCATTTATATATTTTTAAGCAAAATAAATGCAAACAAGTTTTAATAAAGATCTTAAAGAGGGGGTTCTTATCTACTTAAATGATGATGATGACTTAATTTCTTCATGGAAACCTTTAAAATATTCAGATTTTTCTATTTTATGAAAACCAGAAAACAACGGATTTGTACTCTCTCTGAGTACACAAGTTTCTATCTGTAATAGTTTGATTATTTCGAACAATCGTGAAAGTGTAATCATATTATTTTACAATTCAATTAAACATATTATGTTAACGTATATTTAATTGTACGCATTGGTTTTCTTTAATTTTGCCTCAATAGAGACTGATTTAGCTTAAAGTAATGTATTGACTGTGAATTAAGAAAATGTTCACAGTTTACTTTTTAATAAGTAAAATAGTGCAAACTTGGCTAATGGGACAAATAGTTAACTACAAAAAACTATCAAACAATTTGATATTTTAACAATTTGCGCCAAAACCTAACTTCAGTTCCCAGTATGTCTACGAGCAACACGCATAAGTATGCGTCGTTTGAGTCAACACTGTCTCTGTTACCCTAGTCAATAGAGCCAGACACATCACATGCCCATAATTTATATTTTAATTTGTAGATCAGTACTTTGATTTTTGATAGTCTGAGAGCACTAACAACTAGCTACATGTTGTCTTAGTCTTATGAACGTGTATGTTGTATATTATTTACGAAACATAGATTACAATAAAATTAAAAAAAAGATAACGGTATCCCCCAGACAGATAAGAGGAGGATATCAATCTTCAGCAGATAGCCAGCTCAATGGTGTTTTATAATTATTATTATAGTAATTCAATATGTAGGGATAGTAGAGAATGTGTCCCCGAAAGAACATTGAGCTTGCATTATTTGGTAAACTGTTATTTTGATTTCTTTAATAACGACTTAAGAACTGTGTGCCATAATCCTTTTTCATTATAAAGTATACTTTCTATGTAAAAAGTGTTAAATATTTACATTTCAAGCGGGTTGTGAGTCTAACTTCAGCAATTGGCATACGTCGAATCAGTTTGATAAGTTGCAAATTACGGTACATTTCGTAACTGTTTGTGCAAGACACAGATTACATCTATCACACTTATTACGCTGAGTGTTGGATATTACACGTAAACTTGGTCAGACCGAATTATGACATATTATTCAAACCACCTTAGCTCTTGATCTTAAATGGAAATGCTGTGTTTCATTCAGTATATATGTGTCATTATATAATACACTTTTAGCTATACAGACCCAGAACAGGAATCATGGTACAGTCCCCTTCACTGAAGCGTTTGGAAAAACCTACATTACGATTTATTCAGTGCAGAAATATAATTCAACATGATGATATTTTTTTGATTTAACCGATTACCTATAACCATGAACACAACTATGAAAATGTGTAATTTATGTTTTCAATATTTATGTGTGTTAGCTATTAAGATTGTAAGAAACAAACAACTACTCATTATTTATGTAGTAATTTATTGACATATGACAGATTATACACAATTGACTGTTGTAAACAAATGTTATTCGACATAAAACATTACCCTTATAAAGTTGTTTTATTGATGTATGATTTGGAAGCGTTAAATGTTTTAAACAAGACCTGATAGATTCACTTCATCGAGATTTGCCAATCTTTATCTCATTGTATCACTGTCAAAAACCGAATTCTACTTTTCAGGTATCTCGTTCTTTATCACAGGATTGATCGTGCACGGAACTAGATCAGAGCTTTGACGTGCTAATGCATTAACATTTTAATTATGTGCTTATGCTATTTTTTTATAAAACAAGTCTATTTACTTTTGATATAAAATGTTCACGCTTTGACTTCAGGCCAGATTGTTCATTGGCCTATTGATTCAGACACAAGGCTAATACAGCATTCACAGAAGTATGTGGGTCAGCAGTCGGCAAACTCCTTGGACAACAATTACATGCTTAAATATTTTGAGAAACTCTTGTGTTGTTACAAAGAAACATATAACTCACTGTTTTGTGAGTAATGTCGGTACTTTCATCCGTCGTCATATTGTCGATGTTTCTGTTGTTTTTATCTGTAATCTCTTACGTCTCCAGTTAGACTGTCCGTAAAAGTTATATGTTTAATTATATACAATGATTAGTTGTTACACAATCTACCCGGTGAATGGTTGCAAACTATTGTGAATGGCTAATGATCAAGTTTTAGCCGAGAACTGAATAGTTTTTAATTTTTCATATCATATTCAGGTTCAATAAATTATACGTATTATTTTATCTCTTTTCGTAAACAAAGACTGATTTATCGAAACAGTGTTTGAATACATTTGACTTTATAGTCATGTCAATACAACTTTTAGTTACCCTCCCCCCTGCATCAAATAGTTTGTTTCGTAAGTTGAATGGGTAGCTACCAGTTTTGAACCTTGGCCCTCTATAATGCGATGCAAGTGCATTACCCCAGATGTTACTCCGCCTTGCAACAGTTGATTTAGTAATCCTCATTTAAACCAAATTATCCCTAAGGTTTTCAATGCTTAAAAATAACACGCCTGTGGAAAGTCAGGCTTCTCGACAAAGATCCCATACATGTTTTGAAATCAAGATATACGTCCCTGTATTCCTAAAAATGCCCCAACAGTTTGAATACATAAAAGAACAAGAAATTATCCACAAGTCAACTTCTCCATCTCTTTTTAATGCTTACATGTTATTAAAAAGGACATTCTGTAACAAATCAGGAGCTTTTCGCCTTTGTACTGGAGCTAGCTCCAATATCCCCGAAAGCTCTTAAAGTCTAAATACGCCCCTTTATTCTACTAAATGAAGAAATAACATACGCACAAAGGGCTTTTTATATTTTTGCAAAATACCTCCAATTCACAAATACTTATAGAAACATTGGTATATTCGTTTCTCCTCAATATGTCCATCTTCAACTTGATACTACGCACCTGATTTCTACCAAAATACGTAATTAACAATTAACGTTGTCTACGTACGCAAAGAGTTGAGACAACCAAAGGGATTTACATTCCCCAAATTGAGCCATCCTTTAGACTACTTTGCTTTACAGGACCGAGAGTTCTCATTTGATATGCATTTTCATCCCAAACGACAAATTGAGGGACCGGCATCAATTGGAAGTTCTAGTACGATATATGTTGTAACTATTTGTGCAAGTCAAAGACCAAATATATCACACTTGTAACTTCGAGTTGTATATACTTCTTGTTAACTAGGAACATACTGACTTATGACATTATATGTGGACCTTAACTCATGATTCAAAAGGACACTCGTTATGTAAACATTATGCAATGTTATAAACGACACGTCTGCTTTGAGGTCCCAGGGATAGCGATACAGTTTCTTCAATTAATTCGTTGGAAAAATATGCATTGATATCAGTACAGAAAAATCACTGTGGGAAGAGACTGTTGACATTTTTGTCTTCACTATATCAGGTGAAGATTTTTTTAAATCGATAATTCCGATACACTTTTTTAACTTTGCCAATTTTTTTTTTAATTAGTGTGTACGATAGGCAGTTAAGTCGTCTGCCTAGGATGAAGTTAATGTTTTGTTTTACTTCTGCATACTTTGCTTTACTTATGCATACCTTTCTAATACATAAAACTAGATTGATAACATTGATGTTTACATGTGTTGTTGATATGTCCGTTTAAGTAAACCCCGAAAATTAACCTAGTTTATTATAACGTTACGTTCGGGTAATTAGTTCAATACAATATGACAGATCTAGAGTACTGCAATAAAAAGAGATGATCAAAAGTCAGATTTCCCACATATATCACACTTATTACTTTCTTTTATCATCATTGTTTCAGCAGTATATTTTATTTGTTGTATAAATATTGTGTTTTCTGTCATTGCCAATTTAACTAAAGTAAAATTAGGCATAACTTCAACGCTGTAATTAAGTTTCTAAAATCCAACACCACATATTGTTATCTAATCAGCATCCAAGAGAAAATTTCCCTAGACGTTTTATCATTTCCCTTGAATGCATTTGAATAATAATTATATTATCTAAACGTTTTCATGATCACAACAATATAATTTATATTTTTATCTAGAGATAATGTACAATTGTGTTACTGTTACTCGCAGAACTACAAAAATAGACGTCTAAAGGTCTCCTAAGTGTATTGTGTTTAGTTTAATTTTCTTCATATTGTCTTATCTTCTACTCTCAAAGACTCGCTCTTATCCAAGTCATTTTAAAATGGTTTTTTTTTTAATCATAGTTGTCGATTATTAGTAAGGTGCCTTTAACTATAACATCGTGATCAGTTGATTTATAATTTTTTTTTAATTTTCAGAAAAGGCAGACAGTGCAGTTTGCTAAAAGTAGAAACGAATCACATAGAAGTATGTGTATACACGTAGATCAATACTTGCAGTACATGTATATTTAAGCCTAAATCAAAATGGTAAACATATCGTCGATTAAGGTAACCCCTGAATCTTCTGTGTCTAGAGTTCACCGCATGATAGGATACTTTTAACATTCACGAACATCAATGTGTGCACTGCAAACATAAGTCTTTGTGAACCCGGTAAATAGGTTATGAATCCTCTGCGTCTTGGCAGTAGAGACGTTGCAATATCCATTTGATACCGGTTACGTTTTGCTGTGTTTTTCTTACTATATCATATTGAATCCCCCTTCATTGTTTCTAAACATAAGATCTTTCTTATATGTTTTAAATGCTTTCTTGTTAGACATCTTGTTTCCACAGTAACTTGAAAGACAATTTCTTAGTTCTTAAAAAACTGGTTGATGAACCAATGATGAAGTTTAAATTGTTGTGTTCTAGTGATTATGAGTGGTATGGCCTTATTAGTGAGCTTATAAACATAATCCCCTGCAAAATTCAGATTCATTTTTTATCTCTGTACTCACAGCACTAGTTTGTTTGCGAAGACTATGCAAACATGATGCTTATAATCTACTTTGATTAAGATATTTACTATGACTATGCATGCGCTTCAATCCTCCCCAGGTCATCAGACTGTTTGTTTTATTTCTTATTTTTGTATATGGAAACCAGATCAAATGAATAAGTTTGATGACCGTCTTTTGGCTAAATGCCGTTTTTGACAGATATTTTCCTAATGAGGGTCGTCTGTTGTCATTTATCCTCAATGATTCTTTGGACGAATTTCGAAATGTTGCTGGACTCGGGTAAAAATCCTAGTTTACCATAATTATCTGCAATAGGATCCGCTCTGTCTAGGAAACATACATATACGAAATATAAATGTATATTCGCACTAATTTGCTCTCGTTTATAGTCATAACAGAAACAAACAAAAAAACACAGCCTCAAACATATTTTGAGAGACTAATATTTAAAAACAAATAAATAACGATGCTTCGTGATTTGAAAATTCAACCCACAGGACACTTTTCTCTAAAAATATTAGCACTGAGATCATTAATTCATCAGTAACTTTTTGTATTCACAAACATTGCTTTTAAAACGCCTTTCAAGTGTATGTCGACCGGGTTAAAAAGTGCAATTATTCTCATGGTGAAATATTCGAACAATAAAAGTTATTCTGAGGCTCTTCTTACGTTTCGTTTACTTTCTACAAATCACCAATTCCTATAAAAACCCTCTCACAAGATTGCAGTTTTGCCATTTAGTTCCAAAACATGAATAACGTTACAGCAGCTTTGGTAACTCTTAACTGTCACTAACCTATTGAACAAAATTGGAAGTCCGAGGCAACCAGGTTATACGCATTATTGTTTTCTATAGTATTAGTCATGAAAAGAGGAGTCTTTGAATCCACCAAGGACACAAATCTTTGATTGTACCTACGTTCAAACGAATGAATATTTCGAAAAATAACTAAGACGCCAAGAACAGAAAAAGCTTGAAAAAGAAAGAGTAAAGCCGATAAAGGATATCAAGTTCTAAAAGATTTGAAAAAAAAGGTTGTATCGGGTCTGTTATATTTGTAAAACATAAAGAATAATGATGGTAACCTAAATTAGGATCTTGATTATGTAAGCTATATCATTGAAATGATGATAATTGAGTCCATTAGAGATGGTATAGAAAGGAGAAAACCTTGACCAGTATAAGCTACGCTAACGTGTCTTACATTAATCACCATTATTAGTCAATTTAACATTTGGTGCAACAAGGGGAGGGAATTATTGACGCCGCCTTCGACCGTGTTTTGTATCTCTGAGGTAAATAAAAAGTCGTCGTTCAGAACGTAAAGCCTTTATCACTTTCAAAGATCTTCTTAGCCCTGATTCTTTTCTTGATCTGAGTTCCATTTCTTCACAAGACTGCTCATATTTGTACAATTAAAAACATAGGCAGTGGTTGAATGGGATTTACGCACCTATGAAATATAAAATGTCACAAATGCATCATGATGTGGGATTGCAACAAATTCCAAGTACTTACGATTTTATTTTTTTAGTTATCGGTGTAAAATAATAAGGTAAAAAACACGAATACTACGCCAATAAAGTTTGTTTTCGTTCATTTGGTTGAACTTTTGTTCATTGCGACAATTATGATGCAAAACATTAGAGACAACAAATATTCTTGAAGCTGTAATCCTGAGCAACTCAGGGTAAAATTACTACATTCCTCGGTCAAAGTCACAGTACACGAACTACACGAGAGCTCTATTTGCTTTATCAAACGACATCACTTATGCAGAATATCAAACCAAAGTTATCTGTGATGATATTCAACCGAAATTCAAATTTAAAATATAGGATTGAGGCCAATGTTTCTCAACTCTGTTGTCGTTGGGATAGTCTTTAGGTGATTGAAGACTCATACATAGATCGCCGGAAGATCACCCGCACAACATCAAGGTTGAGAAATCTTCGTCGTGATACTTCGTTTTAATTATTACCACTAAGAAAGGCCTGTATTACATTATTGAAAGTCTATGAAATGTATTAAAATATCGCAGAAGAAAAAAAGTAAGTGTTATTGTAGAAGGGAACTTGTCTCTATATACACAGTATCAGTACATTCAAATCGATGCCAACGCCATGTTTTATTCATAAATGTCAAGTTAACAAATAAAGAAGGCTGAGAAAACTATATATTTAGGAATTATATATCTAGACTACATATCTCAGCTTTACATTCATCACTTCTACAGACGTAGAAAGTCGTCTGGATTTATATAAACTATAATTTAATATTCTAGGGTTGACCTTTGCACTGATGAAAGACCAAGATGTTTCACATCTGAGGATACCCATTGGGGATAAACATGTTCATAAATCAGACAGACACTGTCATTTTACATGGATTTATTGACTATGTTGTCCATAGAGCTTGTTACATTTTGTTAAAAAAACGCGATTACTCTGAATCATATCGAGATAAGGAGGAAGAATATATTGATTTAGATTAAATAGCCAAACATAACATGAATAACCAATAGTCCATGAAAAGACAAATGATGGTGTCTATTCATTTGAACTAACAAAAGCAGCCTGTAAAGTTAAGTCAATCATTTTATCACTTAAAAAAGAAAAGTTAATCTACTTTGTTTACAGAACGCGATTGTTGTATCATGACATGGAGGATAACTAGGAGTCCAGTCAGAAGCAGGCTTTGCTAGATATATCTCTAAGAATTACACACAGAAAGCAAGAGGGAAAGGAATTAAATATTCTAATTAGTTTTTGTTTTGTCCTGAATGTTTGTTTTTTCAGTCTCCGTGTTCGTTTAAAGTGTTTTAATAACTAACTTTACTTCTCAATCACTACATTTTTTTAAGCTTTAACTAAAATGTATAGCTTTTTGTCAACATTATTTTGTAGAAGTCGACGTTTATTTTTTGTAAACAAGTGATACGTAGTAATATATACAAAAAAATGCTTCTAATTGTTTTTGTTCCCTGCATACATACTGTAAACTCAGTCTGACTACGGCGAATGTTTAATTAGTCGATCAATAATATAAACTGCAATTTTTCTCAGATCCATATGAATCGAGGCGTATTGTTGACAGTGCAATCAATTCGTAGTCTAGATACTTATTATTCTCCTATCCGTGTATTGACAAACGTTATCCTCTGACGTCATCAAATATAATGATTTTGAAGACTGTGTAATCATGACCTTATTATCTACCATTACAAAAATAAAATAAAACATGATGCAGAACTAGAAAACAAAACGAATCGAAATGCCATGGAAACAAGCCCATGACTTCGCTTCACAATTATCCATACCCTTATTTGTGGGCTGACACACCTAATTCACTTAAAACAACGAATTCAATTTTGTTCTTTAAGCACTGACGACGATTATTTGACCCCGAGGGTTATGTTGCCAACATGTCGACCAATACCATGGACATAAAGCATGATACAAACTGACTCAACAGCCGTCTGGTTTTCCAATGGAAGGGCGTGCTTAGCTTTGTTTAAATTAGCATGCAGAAACTGAACAGCAATACAAATAGGAACAAAGAAACCGAGTAAAATACAATATCATTTTCAGGTCGTAACGCTCGGTCAATTTGTCGTTGTAATCGCTTCAACTACTTCGAATGTTATAATCACAATGCATATATTCAAAAAAATTGCGAAAGAACACAAAATGTAGTCAACAACAAACATTGACTGAGTACATCTTTGAATAGTAATATTTTGCAAAAAGAAGGAAACAAAAACACAAATGTTGTATGTGATCAGTTGAAAAATGTTGACATTGGGAAAGACAGGGAGTTAGTGAGTTTTGATGTAGTATCATTATACA
>JAUUEB010495356.1:0-10535 GCA_032362205.1 Clione limacina
AGCTTTCACAATTTTTTGAATAATCAATTTAAAAACAGAGTTATGGCCCCTTTGATTATGTTGCGATATGTCTTTGTGAGTTTTTCTCGAGCACGCCGTGGTTTCATCGTGAAAGATAGAAATCTGAAATCTTCCACAGAGGCTTAATTTGTGAGTCCCCAAAATGTGTAGTATAATGTTTTGAATTCTTGGAAGAGTTATGTCCCTTTTACGATTTTCAGGTGAGTTCTTAACACAGTGGAAATCGTTGGGAGTAACACCCTGAAATATTGCACACAGTTCCTTCTAGAGACCTTCTAAAATATTTTCTAAACTTTTTACAAAATATGTTTACAGAGTTATGGCTCTTGAGTTATTTGCTATTTGTTATCTATTGTTACTTTTGTTTGATGTGCGTGGTTGTATTCTCTACGAGTACTCAACTTTCTACTAAAGTCTTTGCGTCGTTTGTAAACTAACTTCTTGTAGGGATGTTTGTTAACATATCTACTTACAAATCTTATAACTTTAGTGGAGCCTTGGGACAACGATTTTGATCTACATTGCATTCATAAAGATGTTGTAACTACCCTTTAGAATAAGTTATTTGCTTAGTTTTTATTAAGAAAGGAAGGTTATACATTCAAGTGCAGCGGTGAGCGCTTTCGTTCATTGGCGTTAGTGGAAGTTTAGAATGGGAGATTTATCTTCAATTCTTTTAATTCTTAAAATATCGGTTAGAATAATTATATCAAACTGCACCTACAAAATCTGCAGATCACCGAAAAGGGGGATAAGATAGCTTTTTAGAGACCTAATAAAAAAGTGTGAGATTTTTGTATCGCTTGGGTTTTTCCAAAATACTAGTATGAATTCGCCGAACAATGTCACGACTCTTTCCACTACTATTTCGAAAATTAGATTAAAGTTTCCGGATTTGAAAATGTTGGGAAAATAGGTCTCTCTGTCACAAAGTCTTTATCTCTCGTGTGCCTGTATACCTAAAGAAAGGTGTTCATGTACCAAACAAAGTATTGCAAGCTAAGATAACTCTACATGGTAAGCTTTAATAACAAATTTAAAAAAGCCGTCGAAATTAATAATCACAAATTTACAAACCAAACTATCATACCAGATTTGTTTAAAAGACTTGTGCCTGAGTGTAACTTAATATATGCATGTATATAAACATTTGAGACTATCGAATTATTTGATTTAATTTTTTTTTTAAATTAACGAGTTTTTATTGAACATTTCGGTTGTGCAAAAATACCCTTATAAGAACATCGAATAATTTTTGAATCCGATATTTGTGTCCATTATGTTTGTCCCCTGAAAATAAGAAAAAGTAATTTGTTTGTTATGTGTATCATCTTGTTCTGACCATTGGTTACCAAGAAAACCACACAATTGTGATTTTTTTATGTCAGTGCTTTATCTTTGATAAAAATACTTATTTTGACGTAAGAGCAAATCTATGATCAAACGAAATAAATGACGAAGACACAAAACTTCTCGAGAATTTGAGAATCAATAATTTGTATAGTGCGTTTGTTTTCTTTTGTCAGCCCCTATAGTTATAAAAACTAACTTCTACTGTTGAAAATTAGATAAAGTTTCTTGATTTGATATCACATTTTCAAAGTAGAAAATTGCGGGGAAATCGATCTCTCTGTCACAAAGTCGTTATCTCTCTTGTGCCTGTATACTTAAAGAAAGATTCAAATGATCATTGGTAAACCATCAACTTAACTTAAGATTAGTTGTTTTTTTAAATATCAAAAGTATTTGTAACAGAATAGAATAGCACTGAACAATGTTTAGTTTTTCATTATCTGTCTATATACGACCTGTGACAAGAGAAGACAAACTAAATTGTTTTTATTTTTACTCGACTCAGTTCCTTCTTTTGCGTGTGCCTAGAAAATGGAAAATGTTTGATAGCTAGCGTGTCTCGGTAAAGTGTATAGCCCAGACAGACAGGATACAATTAGCGATGAGAGTTTAATATCATGAAAAGGAAAGCATTAAGTTTGTTGATTTTTTTTTACCTCCCGGTGATATTTCTAAAAATTGGGACATTTTCTGGCTTTATTGTCATTCATGTAAAGCCAAATTACTTAATATTATCCTGGTGGCACAAATCTTTTTTCTATGATGAATAAAAAAAAATGTAAGTGATTACTTAGTCCCCTGAGTGAGGCCATTTACCATGTATTTTCTCTTTGAAACCTTAAGTTTATAGATAATGTTCTAAGGAATCATAAAAGATATGGTTTTATTGTCATCGGCAAACAAAATGGACAGTCGTTCACGATTCATTTTATGATATGACGACTGACTAGCCACCAGTAGCAGTTGAGCTAGAGACAGAGGAAGATGCAGAAGACTCGGAATATTAAGACACTGTCGAAAATTAAAAAAGTGTCTTTGGAAGGCGAAAGTTATAATGATAAATAAACATTTGTTTACTTGAATATCAACATTATAATGTTTAACTGTGTTCTTTGAAGGTTATATCTTTTTTCAAGATAACTAAGTTTTGGTCTCGCAGATTCTGTATTGGACTGACACAACTATCATACATGCCATTCAAAATGTCTGACAAGTTTTAACATGATTCGGTACGACAGCTTGGCGCACACTATTTTCTTGAATTGGTGAAAGAATATTATCGTTGCTATTCAAGCAGTAATTTCATTTTCTCAATCTGTTTTTCTAAACATATTGTGATAAAGTTAATTTCTTGTATTTCACATTTAAGTAGTGATACCAGTGCTGTGCAATCTAGCGGACAATACCGCTATTTTCGCAATCCCGCACATTTTGTTAGGTAATCCAATCCAATAGTCCCGCTACCATAATCTCGATAATACACTTCAAATTGTAGTTATTACTAAATAAATTAAAATATGTTTAAAAAATGGAGAAAAAACGCATGGAAATTATCAATCGCCATTAAACAATAGTAGACATGGACATTAGTACCAGATAAAAATCTCTAACAATATATACTGAATTGTATGTATGGATGTATGTACGTATGTATGTATGTTTTTTGTATGTATGCTTGCGTAATGATCTCCTCAAAAGTACCTCGATAGATTTAGCTGTAGTTTAAACATAGGATTACAATTGTTCCAAAGGGGTACTTCGAATAGTAAAATTCATGAAAATGCATCTGTTTAAGATTTTATGAATTAATTTCGTTTTCCCTATATTCCAAAGTTAAATATTGCAAATTGCCATGTTAGTGAATAAGCAGACGTCAAGTAAAGCACTTTTAATAACAAATCGAACACGTAAACGTATAATTCTCAAAGTGCATTATATACAGTGTGCATTGTCGGTCCTGGATTTTGTTAGTATTCTAAAGGGTGGTTGAACTTTTGGACATTGTACATCCGTGATATTGTCTTAAAACATTTCGCACGGAGACTACAATGGTTTGTGTTTACTTCTTTTGGTTGAACGCAGGGGAAAATGTTGGATCTTTAAATGAAAAAGAGACATATAGGGGCGAAACAAATATATCGATGATTTTAAAGAAGGACTTGGCCTAGCTTTTCACATGTTATAACGTATATACCAAAAGGGTACTACGAATGCTTTTGGTGTAAATGGTAACATTCTACGATTTTTAATTCAGATGTTTTCAAACTGGTGGGGGATATTGGCGCGAAGCGCAATAACCACGATGCATAAGTTTTGATGAGGGGGGATTGGTCTTCAGATAATTTATTTCTTCTTATTATCTTTCTTCTTTTTCTTCTTCTTCTTCGGGTAAAACCGAAGCGACGAATTTGCTAGTATATAATATTATTAGAGGTCCACATTTTACGTTATTCACCAAAGGAAATGTATTCAGTCTTATCTCATTACGCGGGAAAGCAGTACCTCGAGGGCGGCTTCTTTGATCTTTCTAACATGTTACATGTGTTGGGTATTCGACATACGTCACCAAGACTTGGTGCATCTAATCACGCAAAGTTGTTGTGCACACTTGCATCACATTATCACTCTTCCAATGGTTGTTCTTTGAGAAATAATGCTAATTTCAATTCCTTTTGGGGTGTTAATATGTTTAATTATATCTATTTTTGCTTTTGGACGGTCATCGCGCTCCAGGCTGTATTAATCATCATCCAACAGAGATGTCGTCTTGACAATTTTGAAAAACAATAAAAAACAAAACATTTAAAATTTAAATGTTTTTAAAAGATATATGTCTTCGCCTACCCAATAGTAAAAAACTATATTTGTGTGTGTGCTTTTTTATCCCTTTGTCCTAAATCAATCAACGCTCTAATATGAATGATGATTGATTTTGATCATTTACTTTAATCGTACCATTATTGTTGTGAGGAGATAACGAAAGTGAGGAATAACTTAATCGTCGAAACATTCTAGAAATTTTCGAGCAAATACTGCCATGTGCCAAAGGAAAGTCAGATAGACTTCCAAACAACGCAAAAATTATGAGACTAGGCACTCAAAATGACTTTCTAAATGCCTCTAAAGACCTTCTGCTTGAGAAATTCAAAAAGAAGTAACATATGCGAAGTTGTATGCAATCTTGGCGGTTGAGGTAACGACATTTTTTAAGAACAAACTGCTATGAATAGCATTAACATACGCCAATAATTGTAATGTTAGGGAAATAACGATTGGCTTTATAGAACCTAAAAACCTCACTGCTATATATCAAAGTCAAAATGATTGAGTATTTACACCATTCAATTGTCACCAGAAGACTGTGTTGGCTTTGGTTTTGACGGGGCAAGTGTGATGAGAGGCGACTAAGGAGGGCTTTTACAAAAAGCTGGCTATATCAATGATGCGTATTTTCATTGTTCCTAACATAAGCTTAATCTGGTGATGAGCTCTGAGGCAGACCATGATCCAACCGTGAAAAGTTTCTTTAATGTAATTAACATAATATATTACTTTTAACTGGGGCAAAACGCCATGTTGTATTTCTATAAATTCTAAAGAAAATGTATCCTAGTGTTCAGCCTGTTTAACTAACAGGATCATCAGAGACAATTGGCCTTTTTGTCGACTCTTTGGCTATAGTTACTTTGTTATATTGCGCTCCAAAAAGACCACGACACGTAATACCTCATTGGGACACTATCTATTGAACTAGACATAAAAATTGTACTTTTTACTAATAGTTTTGCTGTATTTTGCCAATAATGATATCTCTGTTTTCTCTACTGTCTGTATTTAGCTCCTCAATATCTTTGGAGAAGTTGCAAAGACTTCAAGATACTGTTGTAAGTTTTGCTGGGCTTAAGTGCTTAATGTCACATTCCTATATCCATATATTCTCCAGTAACAGTTATTTGTCATATTCTTTGTCTTTTTGGTTGTGTCCTCTCTAAATTCATCTTGATTATGATGTGTTTAAATGGGCCCATCTTAAATACTTTAGTTACAAAGGGCTCAAAACACCTAGAGGTCAGAAAATGGTAAAACTGATCTCTATCAAATCATAATGACAATAATACTTGAAAATGGCGTAGGCATTGCACACATTTTATAACATTTTATACATATGCCTTCTCGGAAACTAAAGAATAATAGAGAAGACAAATCCAGAAGACAATTATATGAGAAGTTAAGGTGTTCATGAATATATGCTAGCCCAGTTGTAAACGGGCAATATGTTTTAGAACATCTAAGTATATAACATTTTGTCTGACAGTTAATGCAAGCTTATTACGCTTACTGCAGGTAAGATAGTTTGGTCTAACCTTTCACTATCGCTACACATTCATCTGACTTAACAATACTGTAGATTTTCTTTACCTGTGTTCCCCCCTGAGAATAATACATAATAAACGGCAGCCCTCTCTGTGAATACGAATAAATACTGACTACAGGTGGTTAAGCACTATAAAAACATGTTCGTTTTTATTGGAACTATTTGTTTACGAAACTCGACCGTTAATAATAAACAAAAGGGCATCAAAGTAACATCATAATGTACGAGTAGTTTAACTACTTACAATTTACTGAGATACGAAGAGAAGAGGCAACACAATTAAGTTAGAAGTTAGTATCCCCCCGACTCATATAAGTAACAATATAAGCATGTTAAGTGACATTCCTTTATAACAGAATAGACATTTATGAAACATAATATATGATCATAACATAGTTGTAAACAGATAAAGATAAAGAATATAGAGGCAGGTAAAGAAGTTGGTTCACTTTTATCATGTATATAAAACATTTGATCTTTATTCGTGCAGATGTTAAGCACGGCTTCAAGCTTCTTATGTTGAAAGATACCGAGCAAGCAAGTGAAATAACAAGAGTGCTATCGCCTATGCAATGTATAAACACACACAAATAAATACACATGTCCTATATCATACACTACCCTGATTTTCCTACGTAAAACTTTCGGAAACTGAATCCAGACAAATCTTTTTTCGCCTTCCAGACTCATTATCAACTTTACATTTCCACTAGCCAGTGTCATTGGACATGAATAATCATCCATTGGTTAGCAGTCTAAACATTCCTGGTATAGTGAACAGTATCTGAGAAAATAAAGCTGTAGAGAGCAAAATAAATTCATTATCGACCCACCATCGAACCACCAGCAACATACTTTTTACCATACTCGTCTGCGATCTTATTCATTTAGAGAGAGATTGGCAACGCCAATCAATGCATTTCATGAATTTCTTTGTTTTAAGATCATTCACTTTTTTATTCACTGTCTGTTTTAAAAACTGTGTATGCACTTATTGCAGAAATAATTCAATGATGCGCATAATGTCCTAGACATTCTAGCATTGAAAAATATATTGATAAAATCCTTACTGTGTATATAATAATATGTGCACAATTCAATAGGAATGAACTACTGGGACAGCTTGTAGCATATGATAAAAACAATATTTTGACTGGTAAAAAGAAAACAATAAGTTGCATACTAAACAATCACATTTCTTAAACGTTTAACCCCTATGTAGATTATTTCATGTTTTACACATATTAAGTTGTAGATCCATTAACATTAGAGGGACCATCTTACTTCAAGATCATCACTCATCATTGAGACCTTAAAATCAGAATATCTGGGCAGAACCATAAATCACACCTAAGGTTAGATATCTCATCCAAAGATTGATTTCACAACATATCGCAACACCTGTTAAGTGGCTCTCTCTTTCCTCACAGTTAATTTTTTCTCCATCATCCTCAACCCAAAGATGCTACTCGAAAACAGATAAACAAGAAAATAGATAAAACAGAGCCAAACAATGAGTTGTATGCCCGCAGCTGCGTTCTCAAAGCTTGAACATGCAGATATGTTAATACCATCAAGAAAATAATGAAAGACAGACGTTTGAAAAAAGAAAGAAATATACCATTTACCAGGTTTGCTGTAAATAACCCAGCAACAACGTATACAATGCTCGATTTTATCAGAGTCAAATAATTATCACAAAAGAGCATAGATTTATTTTGCAGCACATGTGTATATCAACAGAATTTGTTTATTTCTTACAAGCATCAACCATTAGATAAATGATTGACTAAAGAAAACGACATAACATATTTCAAAACAAAATTAAGTTGGCAATAATTGTCTGGCATCTATAGAAAAGCTTTATCGGCATCGAGTTTTCCCCTTCTATTAGATCATTAAAGGTGGTACTCTACGGCCTAGGTCCCTGAAATCAGTGCAAGTATATGTCATTGCTATATCCTTACCCAAAATGTCTTTCTCATCTTTATCAGTGTCCAACCAAATACCATAATCAAGTATTCGATTGACATAAAAAGTACATAAACAAGATGGGATTGCGTTCAAAGGCCTCTTTTAATAGAAGATGGTTACTCAAGTAATCTTAGAATGCTGTTCAATAGAGACTCTCTCTCTTTCGTTCACTAATTCAATAGAGATAAATTGGCTTTCAACTTCAATATCCTCAAATAAACAAACATTTTCATTTTTAATCGTAGTGAAGTTCTTCAAATGTTATTTCAATGATATGAATGCTTCCATTTTCTTAGTATACACAATCCTTTGAATGACGCCTAATATCAATCTCACCAGGGCCGGACAAATATTTTTCATGAGCTTGACCCTCGGACAAGTCCGTATTAGAATTAGTTGCCCAAATTTTCCCGGTGTTTAGCACTTTATTGTGAAAATCAGGATTTCATCTTTAACATCAGCAAATCACAAATGCAACTCATAAAATACACCCCTCTCCTCCCCTATTACTTCAAAACAAAATCTCACAAAAATATGGATACAAGGTTACATTTTTTTTTACAGAAACCATAAACATTTGCAAACGATTTGATTCGATCAAGTTTATAAGTGTGAGCACAACGGTTTAAATATCAGCACACATAATATAGTTTGCAGACCTGACGATTAGCAATGAAGTCAGTATATACTGCAGCTGCTGTACTGAATAGCCGGATACATGATGAGGACCATTTCCGCCTTAATCCAGTTTTCCAGAACAGTGTCAGCGCAAGGCAGGCCTGGACATCAGGTTTTTTTTTGTTTTTTTTTCATAATTGATCGTAAATATTGATAATATTTTGAAAAGAGTCAGTGTTTCTGTAGTTTTTTTTATTGAATACCTCCAAAACATATTTGTTTGTGTGTGCTTTCTTTGCCTGGTCCATCAGATAGGCTTCCAAACTGTCATTATAATTTCAACCTATCTGCCTCTGTGTCAGAGAAGAGTACAGATAAATGGTTCATGAACAGAGCAACAACTTTGCTTTTCGACAGTGATGAGATCAAAAACACTCAAACCCAACTGTCGAACTCAACATCACTGTCTATCAATGTTTCTCTCATACCGAAATATCAACAGCAGCTGCTACATACATGGCCAATGCATCACTTTCCTATTCATATGATGCATTCGGTTTGACTCGTATTTGCTAGATATTCATCATCTGATTTAACCCCGCTTTCTTGTATATTGCACTGTTTATGGATATGTAGATGCTATCGTTCCTTTGCCTTGTACCAGGCGCTGTGTTTCCTGGTTAAATCATTGGCAAAATTTGGATTCTGAAGTGAACAAAAACGATCAGAAGCAGCATTTGCGCTTAAAATTGAACGTGTAACGAATATTGTTATCGGCTTTTCGGCCAATACTTTCCTAATCATTACACATTATACCAATTGAGCCCAAAGCGAAAAAAGACTTCTATTGTTAATCAATTCGCTTTTATTACAGCGAAAACGAAATCTTGTTGTATGCGATGATACACTATGCAAACATGATAGAAGACAATTTTTACAACTCGTGTGGTTGAAAACCATGATTACAGAATTGATCACTTCAAAGGCTGTTTGATTAGACAATGGTTGTATTAAATAATAATGTCTTCAGATAAGTAATTTAATAGATTTACGTTTGTTGATTAGCATTAAAACTCCATGGCCACAAGCTGCTTTGTGTTACAACTAATTGTCTGCAAGAACTTTTTATCTCATCATGTCTATACAGCTGTTCATTTTCTTGAAAATCTCATAAAGTGCCAACATGTAAATAGGAAGAAAAGTCTAGGATATGTCAAGATGCATTTATCCCATATCCTGATATTAAACTGGAAATTATGTACAACAGTATTTACATAATAGGAATGCTATAGTTGGGATTTTTAAGCTTTGAAATTTACTACAATGGCTTCATCATTGTGAACCCAATCTCATTATTAGGAATTCTTGGATATTTTTATGGTAGGAAACATCTAGGATCATATACTAGGAGGTTGGTTATGGAAGATGATGCGATAAAGAAGGCATTATTGAAAGTCAAAAAACCATCACATCAAATCGACTAGAAAGACTGACCGTACAGCCTTTAACGTCTTTCAGTTCGTACGTTCAGGGTGAAATTTGAGAAATTTAAGGGAGGGTTTTCAGTTGATAAAGAATACAGAAGTGTTGTATATAACATCCTAGAGAGCCTCAAATAAAAACCACGAGGAAGTATACAAGAGACGCTACCTGAGGTGGTATTATAGGAGGTTTTATATTGATAGAAATAGTCAAAAACGTACAGTTCACAGTAAGAAATGTGCGCACCCCTCTTTCAAAGCTCATCCTCATGAGAAAGTAGATAAAACAAATGGTTGTATTTGCACCACTTTTCTCGTCATTCATTGAGCCAAATAAGTTTCTCGTTAGATCGATTTTCAAATATCGCTGTTTAAGTTGGTATTAGAACTCCTGTTAAAATATTGTTTAAAGTCTCATTCACATAAAAGTAGAGGTGCGTTCTTTACTTACTACAAACCCGCATATGACGTCATTCTCTAGAGACATATTAAGCTTTGCGATTCCGTTCATTATAACGTAACCCCTTTGTTGTGCACTTCGTATGGAATTATAAAAACAAAGTTTCGCCCCGGAACTACCAAAGAAATTATTATTTTCATCACACGCAAATTTCTGTTCCGTTTTCAATAGACGAATTCTGTAGCTCAGAGGTCGTATGATAGGACATTGATAGACAATTCTCTATTGATAGAATGAGTCAAAAAGTACAGTT
>JAUUEB010495378.1:0-10535 GCA_032362205.1 Clione limacina
GAGAAAAATCCCTTTCAACGGATTATGTGAAATAGTTTCAAACGTGTTGCATTCATTTCTTTATTGAGCAGTATTCAGTATACTTATATAACAGTTATTAATTTGAAAATGGTGAGTCTTGTTATAGTACAATAAATGCAGTTCTTGTCTTTGTATTTTAGTTTTAATTCTAATGATAACTACAATCGTTTAAATAAGTCACTTTGTTTAAACAATAAAATATCTTTTTTCGCGTAACAGCAATATGTATATATTCCAAACCTAGATGTGATTAATTTTCCGAATGCAAAGCATTAATACTTACTACTTACTGCCTTAGCAACAGAACTACTTAACGCTGTTTTTCAAAAGATGGGAGATCACTCTCTTCGTCCGTCTGCTGTGTGTTCTTTGGCGGGAAATCGTTGAAAAGATGAGTACAAGATATCGTTGTATCAGTCAGCATCGATCCCAGAGTTATCTCGTTTTGTTTTGGTTCTTGGCGGGTAGAAATAGATATACGTCTGCTGTCTTTTATCTGCTGTTTGTGCGTGCAGGAGGACCTTGGTGCGTGAGGATATTATTTGTTATTGAAGATTGGCAATTTCCCTAAAAGGATAATTAAGTAATGGTTTGTACTTAAGAGCTGACTTTTATTGATTATATTACTATTTATATGATATTATGTCCAGACGCTGTATTATTGTATTACGCATTGCGATCATATTAATGGATATTTTAATTTGATATTAACAATGTTTTTTGTTTTATTCTACAACATCATGTTTTTATTGTGTTTTTTTACGTGTATTGACTTTTTTTGGTACAAAAAGATATAGCTGGTAAATTGGCCTTATTTGACAACGAGTTGGAGGTGCAATTTAAATAAACATTTTCACAATAAACAGTTGCACCTGTATATCACGGTGTTAACATAAGACAAAACAAACACTTTAACTTTGAGGTTTAATTAGAACCGAACGTATCTTACCACTTAGATATATTGAAGAAAGCACGTGCAACGACGCAGCATGCTTTCAGATTTGTATTGTCTATCACAATGAATGTCTTTTGTTAAGGTTTTTTTGAGAACTGAACAAATTTATTAAAATTATTTTTTTTCAATCTTATTGTACATGTTCTCCCATTCGTTTATTATTTTGATAACTTGTATGATTGTCCTTATGACTTTTCTCGCTATTATTAAGCATACAATTGACGGAGCAAAACATAGATCCCCTTCCCGTTAAACCCAAAACAATATTTTAAAATAATCTTATTTATGTTTTTCAAGCTATTTTCTCAAATTTTCTTCCTTCACTTCGCAAAACAAAATCCTCTCACGAGGAGAAGGAAAATTCCAGATTATTTTATCTCTGTCACCAATAAATGACACTACATCAATTCATGTTTCCCCCTACAATATTACGAAGACTTCTCTCCTTTGTGTTGACAACCTAAAGAGGTTATTATAACACGCGATCGACTGATCAGGTAGTCTTTCCACGCACACAAACTCTGGACATATGCCTACCCCTAACCTTTAACCCTGCTTGGATAGTGACCTAAAATACAGTTTACTCGGATAGTGACCTAAAGTACAGTTTGCTTGAACAGTGACCTAAGGTACAGTTTGCTTGGATATTTTCCTAAAGTGAAACTAGGAAGTGTGTGTGCGTGCAATGACAACGGATTTATTAACCAGTGACTGAAGTGCACCATATGATTGGTTTGTACGGAATAAAGATGCTATAAATTCAAACGCCAAGGAGTCAAATATTAAAAAAAAATATCGGTCACGGAACTTATGAAACTGAGGCGAGAAACAACAAACATGTATGTCCTTCGACAATGTAGGTTATCCAGTACTTAAACAAGGAAGTCAGACATATAAATGGGATTTTTAAGATTATGTGATATTAAACAAGCGGCGGAAGTTAGTAACAAGTTATGACAGATAGCTGTCTCTTTTGATTTATCAATATCCGAGAGGGCTTCCTGATGTTTTAAATCGGTTGATATGAATATGTGTATCAAAAGGAGAAAATCTAAATTAGTAGTCTATTCTTCGGTTCAAATCATATATACGCACCTTTCTAGTTTATAAGGTGTATTTATGGTACGTGAACTCTTGAAAATATGAAACATTGTCTAAGAAAGGCTTAAATATAAATTTACTCCAAAAACAAATAATGTGAAAGCACGAACAAATGTGTTGTACATATAATTTTCAAATATACACCAAACATGTGGCTACACACAACTAGAAGTTCATTATATCAAATAATGCTTTGGAAAGCAAGAGGAGTTCCTGATGTGTAGAACGGTTCATAATAATTAATTGCGATACTATGAGAACATTCATATTACTCATCAATTCTCAGTTGCACATAACATTGACAACACTGCTAAAAATTATGTTTAATTTGGCTCTTGCTTTGTGAGATTGCTTACAGTCGTAAAACAGGAGTCTTTAAAATCACCAAGGTCAAAAACAAGTGCATGTACCTAAGTTCAAACGGATGAATATCTCGAATTAGAACTAGTACGCCAAGGAAAACAGAAAGACTTGAAAAAGAGAGAGCAAAAGACTCTGAGACAGGTTATCAATGTTCTTACACAAAGGTAATAATACATTTTGTTAACCCTACTCATAAACATTCTGAAAGTCATAGAGTAAGTTTAAAAAAAGTAGATTTTTTAAATACGGATATTTCGGCAAATTATCAATCGAATTTAAGAAACTGTTTATCAAATTGAGCGTAACTGTACGTTATTTAATATGTAACTCGTTTGCAATAATGGTTAAAAAATACTCTAAGATCGGAAACTGGTGATTACATGATCCACATACTGATGACTACACGATCGATAAATATATGCTTACTCCTTTTAGGCAGCCATGTTTGTTTTATAGTCGACATTGACCACTGATGTTTTGTCTATAATAATCGATTGCAAATTATACAAAGGATAGGAAAGACCATTTATCGTGATGATTTATTATTCAGCTCCCAAAAGGACACCATTTTGTCAATTGACTCTTGAATATATTTTTTTGTTTCTGATAGGACAACTCGTACTTAAATCATTCACTGTGCCATAAACCATACAATTGAGAAGAAAACCACCTTTTACATTCATCCAAAATATATGTGAACCAGGGAACCCCAAACATCGATTACCTGTTTCGTGAAAACGTCTCAACACTCAATGAGTTTAGATAAAAACAGTTATGCTACAATATAATTAATTAGTATGACATTAGTGGCGTATGGATCGGGTCAGAGTATGTCTAATTCATCGACAATTAACTCCAAAGAACAAAAACGTGATTGGAAAAGTATAATGTCCGTCTAAATATATCATGTTTTAATAGTTTTATCTTTGAATTCTCATTAATTACAACTCAGTCAAAAAGTATTTGACGGAGTTGATTTCACATATCTACGTCATGGAACTATGTACAAACTCCTCTTTAGAATAAGCATAACAAAATAAAACACAATTACACTACTATAGTATACACCAAGACTAGGATAACATTATGATATGCGATATGTCATTAATGTTGATTTTCACTATATTACCGACTGAAAAAGTTCACATTTCAATATACTGTATTTCGTTTTTTCTTCCTTCTGATCTTAACATTTATCTAAACAGAAATAACTCTTTTATACATAACTATAATTACAGTCGAATCTACCACATTAATGATTTACTTCTTTGTACTATATCTTATTTTGGCAAGGGTCGTTAAAATCAAACAACTTCACCGTCTGCAAATTCATATTCTCTTATAGCTCAAATATATCTTAATATACATTCTGTCTTCTATTGCTCTTTTGTATACAAATATATCGTTTTATATTTCAATATTCCTGGTTTAGATATAATAAAATGATATTGAAAATGTTCTTCCTGTTTGCCAGATTGAAGATGCAAATTGAAATAGCCACAAAAAAATTGATTAAATGCCCTCAAATATGTCCATGTTAGCAAACATTGCCGACCTGAAAATCAACATGCTCATGGCATTTACAAGAAAAACATAAAAACATGTACAATATTTTGAAATGTTTTGTCAACGTGATCCAGACAAATACGGTTATGAACGTTATTTTCCTCTCTGAAAATTTCAAATTTATGTTTGCAGCACTTGTTTTTATATGTTACGCCCATTATTATGACACAGATTATATGTTAACATTGCTTCAAAAACGGGCCCTGTAACCTTTTAAAGGTAGGTAAATGATGATGATTATAAGAATATAGTTATTGCATGAAAAAAAACAATAACATAAAAACTGTTTTGCATGTATTATATGAAAGCTGAAAATAGCTTATTATGCACAACATGAGACCGGTTACGGTTAGTAAGCCACACTATTCCCTCTCCTGCCTTTAAAATATAATCATTAGTCTAATATTTCAAAGAACATCACATTCTTCTGTCTTCTCTGTGTCCGATTCACAATGTGCATTATTGAGCATACTAGGATTAGGAGAGAAATGCCTATTGATGACCCCCTCTTTTTTCTTTCCTAGGGGTTACAGAAGTTAAACCATTAATTGTGCTGGGGTCTTTTGGACGTTCTTCTAAAATTAGCTTTTCAACTTGAACTCGAGCGATTGTACATTTTCTAAAGACAATATTTAGTTCTAAGAAAATTGTTTTCTCTCCGAAGCTCTCTCAATATATTTATGTGTTGACTTGTGGACACTCAATGTGACCTGTTCTTAGTTTCCAAGGTTATGTGTTAATTGTTAAACTTCCTTAAGCTGGATCTCTGGTGAAGATCAAAGCCTCTGTCTTACCTTTCTGGGGAAGACAGTCCTTTCCAATGTATTAAGTAAAGTTCTTTGCGCCATATTACTTTTTTTCCAAGTTCACAAACGGTAAAGCCTATGGCCTTATTTGCACCGATATATGACTTCGCTACAACCGAGAGGTTGAGTATAGCATTAATGGTTATTGGAATTGGTCAGCACGATCGTGCGTTACAACTGTTATTATGCGTCTTTTAGTCAAAATAAACGGATTTAATCGTGTTTTGACGAAAAATATACATTACATTTTAGATTATTTGACAAAGCCCGACAATTAAGCATGGTCAAGTTTTTCTGTCTCTTGGCATAGATGTTCACAGTGCAAAATTGTGCGTTGTTGTTTTGAAAGTCGCGTATCCAATTGTTATTATATATATATAATTATGAAAACATCAGTTCTGTTTACTCACCGCTAACGTCGTTTCACCCTCCTCGTGGGTTCTTCAGGCCCGGTCTGAAGATCCCATGAGGAGGGTGAAATGACGTTTCCAGTGAGTAAACAATTCTTTTGACTGAGTTATCTCTCTTCTATGATTGTTATGACGTTTAAGATGTCCATGTATGCTGCAACGCAGTGGACGTATCGTAGGGAGTATTACCCGGAAACAGTACACAGTTTCTTCTAGTGACTCCCTAGCAATATTAGTTATGGCACTTGAGTTTTTGCTATATATAATCTTTGTACATTTAGAAAAATCACTGGTCACATCAACGAGGGTAAAAATCTGAAATTGTGCACAGAGGCTTTTAAAGCAAACCTTACATTTGGCCGTGTATCTTGGTACGAAGAAGGTCTGATTGACAATATTATATTAGCAGAAGGTGAGATGTTATGGGGAGGGATTTAGTAACAACCGCCGCTTCGTGCGGTATTGGTTAGTAAGGGACCACTGAGGTTTTACGGACCACATTTTTCTAATCCGAAATATGACCAATCTATTTGCACATGTTGTTCTTGAAGTTGAAGAATACTTGTATCTGATTGTCATGGCTGTATCCTTTACGAGTATTATTTTGTGTGTAATTTTTGTTCATGTGTCTGTGAATGTTACCAACCAGGTAGCCGATTCACCCGGAAACTTTAGTTAAGGGAATGTCCATAAACCACTCATATGTGCGTCGCTACGTTGTATAAGTTGATTGTTAGTTGCTATCTTCAACGACCATTACTTTTTCCTTATACATGATTTGCAATACCTTCAACAACAACAAAAAACACTTAAAAAGGCTTCGTTAAAAAAACGAATGTAAGAAGATAAAACATAAACACTTACAAATAAATCAAAAATATGATTTTGAATTTCGGACAACAACTTCGTCAAGTACTTAGTACATTAGATATTGTATTACATATAAACAGACCTTGCCCTTTTACACTATTTGCTTTTTAGATACTTCAAGAGATATCTTCGTTTCGAAAACAAGTCTCAATAGCCGTATTTCAGAAAACTCTGGGCCAAAATAGTGAGTACAATCTCTTTTACGTGTACCTCAGAAGACTTGCTGAAATATGTTAAAATTACTTTCAGAAAGCAAATTACTTGTTATCGATCGCTATTATCAGAGCAAGTATAATTATTTGCGAATAAGAGGGTAGTGGGTGATTGGCCGGTGACTTGGCAAACAGTGATCTCCCTCTCTTCTCCAGATATCATCATAATCTGTATTTAAAAAAAAAAAAATAACATAACACTAATGTTCTGCATCAACATATGGATCTACTAATGAACCTAAACTTAATTGTCAGTGTCTGTACTCGTCATTTCTGTTAAGGAAAAATTAGATATTTCTGATAAAAAGAGCTTCTAAAGCTAGTAAACGTTCATCAGTTTCGTTGATCTGGATCTCTGGGTCTGTAGTTCCAAGTCTGAAGTAGGTCATATCACTGGAACGTTGCCTATTTGGCAACCCATTAATAGGAGTTTCAGTTTATATAATTTTGCCCGGATGACACTGTGAGCAGACATCAAGGGATCTTTAACATGTTTTTCTTTACATGGGACCTACTTTTGTATCGTCCGTCTCCGATGGGACTATGTGCTTGATCATGTTGATGAAGTTAGAATGCTGATGTTTTCCAAGGTGAAAGTCTTTCACAATCACAAAATGTCTCTTCACCGGGCCGTCTGTGTTATCCTAAGCGAGTTTGTAGATGACGGACTGTATGTCCAACATAGCACGCTTGAAAGCAACTTCTTTGCAATGTGTGGTTTCAACGATTGCATCACTGTTCCTAGTTTACGTAGTGCCACTATACTTCTTATAGTTACCTTACAATTATGAAAAAAGCACTGCTTAAATGTTCTGACCTCTTTCTACGATATTGTATAACGTATCTGTACCATCCTGACCTGTCATGATATCGATGTATTCATATCCGTTACCTTGTCCATCAAATGAATTAATTATATAATATTAGTGCCCCACCAACTCTTATCGATCCGTTCTTGAGTTGATATGGTCAAATGTAGTCTTTTTATGAAAGGTTATTAATAGAGTCGTTCATGTGGTTGTTTCTAATATAACGCTACTGATCCTTGGATTTTAGTACAACTTAATTTAAATACATATCGATGAATAATAATTTTTAGATTGTTTAAGATTCCTTTCCTGTTACACCATTAACATTTAATTGAACTAAAAAGTGTCTGGAAACTATGTGTTCGATATGTATCCTGCTAACGAAACTAACATATACAACTAGGACATGAAAATTGTTTGGTTTACATGTTAGTATGATATGTTGTTTCATCTAGATTCAAACAAACGACATGTAAATTATGAATAAAGGTAAAACAGTCGTAGAAGAGCTTTGATAAAAAGCGAAGGTTTCAAATGACCTTGTTTCCAGTTTAACTTGAACCTATATTTTAAGAACTACATTGTGTACAACTGTCATCTTTTTTCCATCCTGTTTTACTGTAAGTTTTACTGGATTTTAAATTAAGTGAAAATCTTATTTTTCAAAATATAAAGGTTAGTTCTTCTAGTTTAAAATGCAGCTTTCATGTCAGACTTTTTAAAAACTAATTTTGATAGATTGTGGACCCTTAATATATTTATTTTGTACGTTTCCTTATTAGTTGACACTTTATACTAAGTTGTTTTTGTATTTACCGTACTTTGAATCACTTTCTAGTTTGCGTATACTTTAGAATATGCCTATTTCGTTATAATTACTTGACAATTGTTACATAAATGTGTGCATATACTGATTATCTTTAAGTCTTTCGCATTATTCATATGAAGCACGCCAGGCCTATACAACATATAATGATATACTCACATAAGTGGACTATATTATGTTCATGAACTTAAAATTGACCATTTCATTTAGCTCTCTCTCGTCAGCCTAATGATTTGCTAATGGAAACTAGAAAGTACGTATAATACAACTATCTTCCTTCGTGATATTATAGGGTAGCTTATTTTGACCTTGAATTCAAACGACATTGATATTCAAAATCGAGCATCTAAATGAATTTATTGTTCCCAACAAACGGATATATAACTCATAGCGATGTTAATCATGCTTGAAACTAATTTGGGGTTATTTTCCTTATAGCGGCCGTTTTTAATGTATGCTATCCAAGCCCATGTGTATGGACCTAATACAGTATTCTAGTGAGAATTCATTCATTACTTCATGAAATCAAATAACACCTTATACATCCATAAACATACTGGAAATGACATAGGCCACAAGAGTGTAGATCCAAAGATGAATGATTAGATATAATCAAATACAAGTCAGAAACTATAAACAAGTATACAATAATAATAGATCTAACATATGACAATGTGTATTATTTTGTACAGCAGTGATGTCATTTGGATTAATTTCGTCATACCTGGTCGTATGGCTCTCTGCTGATGCCTCAATGTTAAACTAAAATATCAACAATGGCTTTAATAGTCCAAGTATATATCAGATACTTGAATATGTTAATAGTTATATAACCCTGACCAATAATTACAGCCAATAAACATACATTCGCCTATCTAGTCCAAAATAACAGATTGAACAAAACAGTATATAAGTCTGGGCGCAAATTCCACCTTGGTCAATAAACAACGTCCTGTCATTTAATATCGTTTCGTCAAAAAAATGTACATCAACATACAATTTATTATGTGCGTTTTTTGGTCTGATACAAATTAAAATGTAACATTTTAACAAACAGTTTGTATCACTATGAGGATATGGTATCTTTAAAAATATTAACATAAAACTCAAAATATTGAACAAACAAACTGTATCTTAAAATAACTACGAATACTAAAAGTATTCGCATTCATTGCATTTGCTAAATGCAAATCATACACGGTTTACCAGACCAATAAACATTTTCGATATAGAAAATAAAGTGTGTTGACACAATGCCACGAGGAGTTCACAAACACATTAAAACCGCGACGCCTAAAAACGTAGAAAGCGTGACAGAAAGCTCAGGTAGCAACACACTCCTTAAAACCATAAGGCAACTCACAAACGCGAGAAACATCGATTTTTCATAGAAACAGCTATGCAGTCATTGTTAGTTTGCTTAAAGTGTATATAACGTAATTTGTGTATGTTTTGATAAAATCACCAAACCTTTATGAGTTTTGCCAAATGCAATGAAATGAATACTTGCTGGCATAGTTTATCTGCCCAATTAATTGAAAACTCGTAAGATACCAATGGATGAATATCGATCTCGTTAAAACTTGATCGATATTCATTCATCGATGTCTGACTTGTTTGCAATACATAGGGAAGATAAAGTCAGCCAGCCAGTGTTCACTAGTTATGAATACAATGGTGTTCGCATTACTTAATAAGTAATACTTATGGTTATGAAATATAATCTACGGTCATTTCTAGATGACCACTAATTGCCATCAAGAATCATATGTATATTATTTAAATTGTTTACGTACGCATTACATCTATGTGTAGAGAAGTTCGCACAATAAGCGCCAGCAGGCACGGCATGGTTTAACCATTACACGCACATGTTATGTTTCCAAAGTGCATATATAACTGTTTTGTTGCTAATTTGTCTGTGAATGAGACTAGCGTTGAATAAGGCGTAGCGCATTCACCCACAAATTATAGTTTATATAATGACTATAAAACCCAAAGACAGTTGCGTGTATACATTGTACAAGTTCATAGACAAATTTATTGTATGTAAACTGGCTTTTGGCTGTTCATAATACTAAAATATAACCAAGCATAGCTTAGCGACCAGAAAAATATAGTGTATACAATAAGAACAAACTTTAAAAAAATTATGTGTATAAATTGTAACAGTTGGTTATAGTTACCATCTTGAAACGATAATTACTGTATTCATTAAATAATTATTTAAAATACCTTTGACTCCATAACCACACCATGTTGTACACGTACACATGACTCTGTTTAGTATCACAACGAATACAAGGACACACAAAAGCTAACACTTAAACATAAACCAATACTAATATAACGTGTTTCGGAACAATCTCCTCAAAATCTATAAATATTGTCATTTTCATTTCATATATATATTCAATCTACGACTTTTCTCTGAACACATGTCTTATATACATTTAAAGACTCATCAACGGTCACTGGTAAGCTTAGGCAATGACTTCTTGATCGTTAAGTATGATATGTCATGTTCACTGACCTTGGCCTTTTCAACTATTAAAAGTTCAGGTACTGTTAATATATATTTTGATTTCGATGACTG
>JAUUEB010495389.1:5909-28593 GCA_032362205.1 Clione limacina
ACCCAGAGCTGGTTCCAGAAAAATTGCTCAACTTTCTCTTACGTCACAAGGATCTTTATGAGAAAGTCTTGACTTATGAGGTAATAATGTATTCAATACTTCTTGTTGAGAGATTTTTAACAGGGAAAGAAGGAAACAAAATAATTAAACAATTCATTTTTAAGCTGTGATCTTGTAGATTTTTGCAATCCCTGATCAGCATGTTTTTTTTTCAAAAAAAGCATTAATAAAAATAGTTTTGCTCCAAAAATAGTTTGGGAAGTAAATTCTTTTCATCTACTCCTTAAAGAATACTGAGCAATTCCATTAGATAATATCTATTTCTTCCATCCACAGCCTTTGGAGCTAGATGTTGTCAAAACTCGCATAGCAAGTGAAGGACTAAAGATTGGCATGAACAAATTGATGGATTTTCTTGATGAACAGGTACTAGAGTTGTGTTGGTATAATATTATCAAATGATATTTGGTATAAGCGAGGAACATAAGATTTTCCTAAATTAGTTTGATACATGTGATGCATCACAACAACCCAACACAGAAGACCATGAGATGTATCAAGACTAGACATACCAGTAAAATTGAGAAATAAACCCATTTTATTTTAGATATTTTGTTTGATTTCATTGATCAACAGTTAATATGCATCAGAACCATGAAAATAGGATTACAATTTCTTGTTTAAAACATCACACAAGGAACAGATTTGAATTCTTAGAAAACAGTCTGCAAAGACATAGAGGATGTGATTTCATGTTTACCTGGTTTAGTAGTGGCCTCTCTGCCATATGATAAATAATATTGTTAAAGATCATGTTTTATGACATACCTACTGCCTGTTTTGATATTGTAATGTAAATTAAATGCCAATTAATACTCAACCTTTAAAGGCAATGTCCCCAAAACTATATTTTTGAGCCATGGCATGCTGAAACCATTATAACTTTGTCGATTTTGAGTTATTCTTTTAATTTTTTCAACAAGTGTTTTTGATATTTACAGAATAAGAAAAAGACCCAAACTCTATTGTCATGATGTGCCATATATGTGATGTTTTGACCAGATACATCACATATATATTCAGTGTGAAGTGATACTTCATGTATCTGATTATTTCTTTATATTGTTCACCATTTGATTTCTAGTGACCTAGTTCAATGAAGTGGCACATCTTGTGAGGTGTGACAGAAGAGAAAATAATTATTTATAAAGTTCAATGATCAATAATAAATTAATATTATCCATACCAAAATTGAATAGATTTACAACAGTGACACAATATTCAGTCTTAATTAGAATAATGGTTTCAGAAAGCAATTTCACAGAAATAAATGGGTCACAAATGACATAAGGACAAAAATCTGAAATGTTTTCTGTCACATCTTGAGAGAGGTTGTTTGAAGTTCAAAAATCAATTAGATCCATGAGACATCACTTACTGCATGTGTGAAGGCTACATTTAAATATTTCCATTATTAATGATTTAGCAGGTGAAGGGTGGGAACTTTTGGCCTACCACATACAAAGGGTAATTTCTAGCCATTTCTCTTTAAATCTTTGAAAACTCTGACGTGTTTTCATTCCAAGGAAGGTAAATTATTTTAGGAGCAATTATCAAGCAAATATGAAGTGAAAAGATACAACTTTTGCAACAAGAAACCTGAAACTACTTTTTAAATTGTCTAATTAGGTGTTTAAAAATCCTCATTGTTTGTTTAAACTTCAAAAGGGAATTTCTAGTAATTTCTATCTAAATATCAAAACAAATCTGACATGGTTTAATTTCCAGGAAAGGATATCCTTTTAGGAGCCATTATAAAGCAAATGTGAAGTAACTACTTCTGAAGAAAGATTACCTTTGTCCATGCTATTGTCTGATAGAGTCTTGGTTAAGAAAAAGTGTGATATCTTGATGACATATTGTCCACTGATATTTAACTTTTAATTTTTTTATTTATTGCAGTGCATCACTTTCACTATGAAGAACATGAGCACCAGGAATAACAGACAAACTCAGAAGAGAGCACCTGCCAACAAAACAAAGAAACCACCAAAAGCAAAGACATCTGCTGCCAAGTGAATCTCAGAGAGTCCACTGATAAGTGACAGTGTTAGAAATAAGAGCAATAATCAGAGGTTGTTCCCTGAAGGCCTTGATAACTTTGGTGAAGGAAAGTATCAGACTTCTTTTCTAAGACCCTCCAAAACCAAGGAAGCAAGTGTCAGACTAAATGGGTTAGGTCTTCAGAGCACAGAACGAAGAAACCCAACTCAAGACAAAGACCAACTCTGACATTTGTAGAAATGTTTATTGGCTGTGCAAACCAAATGGGCATAGGAAAACTGTGAATAAGGGAGGAAGTTTCATATCATAATACTTGAGTCCCACTTGATTGTGACATGTTTGCTTCACATTCATCTCTTTCTATAGATGAGGGCAATTGTGACATGTTTGCTTCACATTCATCTCTTTCTATAGATGAGGACAAATGGTTATTTGTCATTCAAGGCTAGTCATTGCTGTATGTGCTTCTTCAGTTGACTATAGTGATTTCAGTGAATTCCAATCATTACACATCTTCTTACTTCTTATATAGCGAGGAACTTGGAAAGGACACCTGCATAAGGTTACCTTTGGATCATGTTCTAATTTTGGTCTAATCATAATGATGCCATTAGTTGATCTGATGAGCGAAGACTGCCTGCCTCAAATATTTCTTTAATGATTATTTGTTGTTACCATAGTAAGTTTAAGGTAAAGAGGTTATTATTTGGACAAGTTCTATTATGTGATTTGTTTGTTATAGATTTCCTATCAAACATGATTTGATTAAGATGTTAAAACACCTTACAAATTTGTAATAATTTTTTGGTTTATACTGTATGTACTAAGTCCAAAAAGCTCACAGGCTTGCAGTAAGATCTGTGTACTACACAGGCAACGACTAGTTTTGTTGATTCATTTAGTAATAAATCTTCTTATCAAATTTCTTATGCCAATTTGACATATGCGAACAATCCAATTCAATGTACTCAAATAAGATCTAGTCTTTGAGAAGACAATTTATTTGTATTGTGAATTTTTACCCCAGTATATTATACAAAATTAGTGATCAGACTGGCAAATTTGAATGTATTATGAAAGGTGTTTGAAAGGTTGCATGTAACCTAATTGAATGCTGAATAAGATAATTTTTAACAATTTTGTCTCATGAAGCATTTAACGTCTATCGTGTAATTCTTATTATATATATATGTATATATATATATATATATATTTTCTTCCATTCTCTCTCTGTTTTGCCAACACAGCTATTTATTATTTTCCTTTTCCTAATCACCTAAATCACCACTCCTTTTTTTTCTCTCAGTATTTCTGTGTATTATGTAACCTCATCAATCATCAATTTTAATCCTTTTTTCAATTTAGAAGTGATAAGGTACACCTGGCATTTTATATATAAATAGAGATATATACAAAGATATTTGACGTTTAAATATAGATCAAAATATATATTTTTCATTCTGAATCTGTAATTTCTTTTTCTCTACTCGTAAAACTTCTAAGTTTGTGAATTTTTAAACAAATCAAATCTTGTATGTATCTAGTACAGTATTACCTCTTTGAACCGCCCCTCTATGAACCACCAACCTCGACTACCACCTGGTTTTTGTCAAGTCCCAAAAGTTTATCTATATAAAGTCTTTTTTCCCCTCTTTGAACCACCCACCGCTAACATTTTCTGTTGCACAAAGTATATTTAACATTTGTTAAAAGTTCTTTTTAAACCGCCAACAAAAATCAAGGATAGTAAAAAAATAAAGAATGAAAGAAAACTAAAACACACCAAAAGAACATCGTTTTAACTGCTGTAGCTTGTCAATGTATAAGCTGTTTATTCAGCATTAACAGGACATGGGAAGTTATTCACTGAAATCACAAGCGGTTGACCAATTTTTATTACATCCATTTTGTTCATCATAAATTGACGCTGATTTTTACACCTCTATTAACCACCAAACTTGCTAAACCGCCACTTTTGACTTTTCCCCAGGTTGGCAGTTCATAGAGTTAATACTGTATCAGGCAATAGGGTGGCTTAATGTATACCATTGTATTAGTATTTTCATTATAAGACGCTATTGTAAGAGTGTAGCAATAGCAAAATATTACTCTTTCTAAATTTATCTCATTTTGTTTCTTTCCCTCCTTATCTGCCTTTATATCCCTTTTTCCTTGTTCTCCTTTCTCTCATTAATTTTTCCTTTGTGCAGTTGAGTAATGTTCCTTTTAGATTTGTCCATTAGAGAAAATCAACTAAGAAACAACTCAATGAGTTTGTGTTTTTAGCAGTGTGATCTGCAGTGTATGTTTTGTGTGTATAACACAACTGTGTGCTGCTTGTATGCATGGTTAATTTTTTTTTACCATTTTAAATAGATGTAAGTTGCTCTTTGTTTGATTCTTTAAACAATCAAATGTTTTTGTGAACAGACACTCACAAATTGGGCTAAAATAGAAAGTTATGATTGCTTATATGAATTCCCAAAGTCAAGATTTTGAGCAAATGAGCCTCAAATTTGTTTTCACAAGTTTGTAATTTACAAAAGAGTGGCACAGTGGTCAAGGCCTCTGACTTGGGAGCGAAAGTTATGGTTCAAATTCCAGCCATGTCTCATTTAGCAATGATCCTACCAGGCAGTCTGACTAAATGGATTTGTGATTAACCTGGTTGGCCTGGACTCAGTAAATTATGACTGATTAGGATATTCCAGTTGTGCTACAGCATACAACTCGTGTTCAACATTCAACAAATGTATGTTAAAATATGAATTGACAAACTGTATTACATTTCTTAGAGTTGAATGTTTGCTTGATTTTTGTTTCCATAATCATTTGTTTACAGTGCCTCTATAGATCTTAGTTATTTAATGTTATGTTTATGTGCTTTTGTTAGTTCAACTTTGCGAAAAGTGTTTGTAATGACGACAATATTTTAGATATGTACACCTAAACAACATACACTCGACACCTAGTCATGTGATACAAAGCATAAAACTTCACACAAATTGCTTGTAATCAATGTCTTTTTCTTGATTTTACATGAAGAGCAATGATGACATTTGATTTTATTATAATGTAACACAAAGGAAGTAGTAGATTTTTAATGTTGATATTTCAGTCAAACGTCAATCAAAATTATTTCACAGATAATTAAAGGAGTAAACTATTTTTGTTCTTGGAGATGTTAACTGTTTTCTATATTTCTATGAAAATGGCTCCAAAGGGAATAGAGGAATATAAGTCAAATTCCTTTATCATCTGTTTTAAGACCTGGACAGAGACAGCCATTTGGTGAAATTTGACAAATTCAAAACTGGAGCCAAGCAATTCATCATGTATGCACACATTTAGTTCAATTTTTTATGATTTCCTTTGCTATATAAGGAAGTTGGGAAAAAATCTGGATGTTTGAAATGTGTCATAAATATTTTATTGTTCATATTTATTTGTTCTTTTTAAGATATGGTCCATAATGCCAGGGCCATAGTTTAATCCAGTTTTACCTTCCAAATTGCATGTCATGATTAGGAAATATTTGTGTTTGCTATAAAGAATAAAGATGCCAAGAAACTAAACATTTATGTTTTGAAAATTTCTTTAACTATTTTAATCAATCTAATGTCTTTCAAGATCCCTTTTCAAACTCAGACGGCCTCATGCTTGACAAATTGTCAGGAGCTTATCCACAGGATAGATCTAATCTTCTGGTCAATGCATCTTTTTGTTTTTAGGAGTTGTGGTGTCCTTGGGGCAACAACTTTGCCACATATCCAAGTTTGAATCTCCCCAGCTATGGCATGCTTGCTGCCAACTCTTCGGAAAAAATGGTCAGTTCTATCTATACAAGGAATTCAGTAAAAAGATCAAATAGTAAGAAGCTCAAAAACATGTAGACGTAGGAGTTTTAATGGAATTTAAGTTTAAAAAAAAGTTGCAACTCAGTAATTTATTTTTGCTTCTCATGTTTTATTTTATAATTTAGCATTGCAAGTAATTTTAAAATAAATAAACCAGACAAGTACAGTTTAATAAATAACAAAAAATATTTGAAAGTCAATGTTGTGACCAGAAGGAATGTTTGGTTGTCAATCATGTGGTGATCAGAATGGTTATAAAAAACAACATGAAAATCACATATTTATCGACTTTCAAAGTCAAAGTAGTGCTTTTGTCAAATTTAGCAACAGCAGTTGTCTTTACCGTCACCCTCAATTTAGTTTTCTTGTGTTTTTTAGGTTTCTTGCGGTTTTTCCGCTTCCGTCTTATTTTTTCACATAATACGCCGTCATACCCACGTCGACATGCACAGAACATCTCTCCGTCATATTCCACACACGTACCACCATGTTGACAAGGGTTTCCAGCACACATGCTATCAGCTCTCTGACACAGAATCCCTGAGAACCCAGACAAACACACACAGCGAGGTTGGTCATGACGACCTATCACACACCCACCATCATTCAAACAGTCTAACGTAGAGCATGGGTTGTCTCTGTCTACTTCTTCCTCACAAAATTCGCCACCGTAGCTTCCAGAACAGATACAAAAGTGACCTCCTCTTTCCGATCTGCCACAGCGTCCGCCATTAAAACATTTCAAACTTTCACCACACAATTCATCACCCTCATTTGACAACTCGCATGAATCTCCTGAAAACCCAGGTGAACAAATGCATTTAAACTTGCCGCTAGTATGCTCCTTTGAACATACTCCATTATTTTTGCAAGGGTTCTCCACACAAGGGTTTTTCATCTGAAGACAGTGATCTCCCTTAAAAGGAAATGGACACCAGCACGTGGGTGTGTCGTGGTTTGGAGGAACAAGGCAACTTCCGTTATTATAACACACGTGTCCAAAACACAGGTCTGTCCTATCAATGGCACAAGCACGTTCTTGACACGGAGGCGTGGAAATAGATGGCGGCGGAGCTAAAGGGTTAATGATGTATCCATTTGATAAGTGTTGGCAGCGAGGTCCCGTGTATGGGGCTTGACAGATACAGTACCGAGTTCCCTCTGCCGTCTGAGGATAAAAAAAACATGCAAGAGCATTGGCCTTATAATGTGGCTGAGAAAAGAAATACAGTCAAACTCGCTTAAACCGATTTTTTGGGAGCACGATTTTGGTCCGTTTAACAAAGGCACGTTTTCAGTAAAAATTCTATATGCTAGAGTTCAAGAAGCAGCGGTCGTACGGGGGTAGTAGGACAAGTCGTTACTCCAACATACTGTTACTATCGACATCCCGTTACTCAAGCAACTCCCGTACTGTGACATCCTGTAACTCTTATTTATTTAACAATGGATTATGATTATTTTAAACCTGCATTTGTTTGTATATAACTTGTTGACGTTAAAAATTATATTATATATAAAATCCTAAATTTGGACGTTCTCTTCCAGAATGTCTGAGTAACGACTTGTCGTAGAACCGGTGTACGACGTCTGTAATGTCCATGCCCTACTTTATTCCACAGGTAGGCAGCAGTCACACTCATGGCCGTCTCAAAATACAAGTTAAACGCTTTTTGGGTTAGTGTGTTAGTAAGTATTGAACGAGATTATTTGAATTGTAATTTGTAGGGTTTTTTCACCTTGTATTTCAGTTGAATTTTAAACCACATATTATCTAACCTGACATTTCCTCCAAGAAAGGTCTAAATTTAGAAAAGTAAATCTCATGCTAGGAATCATTCCCCAGACTCTGGGATTATAACCCTTCGGCAAAAGCGGATATAATATAAAACTGTGTTGAACACAATTCAGGCGAATCGACCATTTTGTCATCTAAAACAAGAAAGAATATTGATAACTTATCAATGATAAGTTGTCTCCCGCTTTAAAACCAAGACTTATTATGTTACGTTTTATCATATTAAATATCATTTTCAACACAAACAGAACAGAAAAGAACACAAACGAAGTATGTAGTCCGATATGACTGACAAAAGTAGAACAGCAAAAAGTACTTTTTTTAGATTCGAACTTGGGCCTTACACATGACAGAAGAACTATCTTCAGTTAGGACAACGAAAAAAAACTCTATGAAAAAATGCAATACTCACATGACATTCCCCGCCATGAAGACAGAAGTGTTTGTGACACACTGGTATCTCACAATGTGTTCCCGTGTAACCATCTGGACATGCACACGTGTAGTTGTGTGCGTTGTCCTGGTGACACTTACCACCATGTCGACATGGTTTGTGGTCAAGACAGTACAGTTCCTCTGGAATTAGCAATCACATAAAGACAGATTGGACAAAAGTCAATATGATTGTTAGTAAATAATAATAAGATATAATTCAATTACGTCGTCGATTATACTGGGTGTAAATCTTTTTTGTTGTACTAGAATTTTGGGTTGCTATGGTTCCTCCTTGCAATTTTATCATAACACACATTTGAAAGTGCCAGAGAAAAAACGCAAAATATATACCAAAACAAGGAAACAAAACACACATCGGCATGGTCTCTTTTTAAAAGGTTTAAACAACCGATACAAAGAACAACGTTATACCAATATTTGAAAACCCTATAAGGTCACAGCTTTTCCTCCACTCTGTACGTACTGAACAAAACAGACTTTGCAAGTTCATTTGTAAAGTTGAATATTGCGATCGTAAAAAGATAAGTTAGTGTGTAAGTTTGTGACCGAATTATTTAAGAATAGGCATATTTTTCTGCACAACGGTGCGAATAAAATATATGTGGTTTGGTGAAAGCTTCCGTTAAAAAGTGGGTGTGTCGCTAAGCCCGATGGGAGATATTTTTTCAATCATTTAATTTCTTTAAAATATAGTTTTAGAATCATTATTAAACTTATTATTACAAAAGCAGAAAAGAAGACTGCAGGTCACCCAAAAGGGCACTAGGTTAGCTATTTAGCGACATAATAAAATTATGATGTGATTTTTTGAAATTATGCCTTTCACTGGGGCATTCCCCCCAAAAACTAGTATGGCATTCTCCAAACAATTCACTGCTCCTTTGCTAACATATCTTCAAAGGTAAATATATATATAGATGATTTATATGTAGATGATTATTTAGTGTGTACATTGTTATTAAATTTTTAACTGTTAACCACACCCACTTACTTACCTACGTCACACAGAGGCCCGGCCCATCCTATGTGACACAAGCACTGTCCAGGCTTTTGACATATTCCATGCAAACATCCAGGGAATGTCCGACATTGGTCACACGCCTCGCCATACCAGCCATGACGACATACACACGTGTTTGGAGAAACACATTGACCACGGCTTGGTGCACACTCTATGTTGCACACAGCTGATTGGACGAGAGGTACATAGACGCATTTTTATTGGTTGATGAAATCAATGAAACAAACAAAAATGCAACAGCTAAACATTAGATAATTGTCAAAAAAATATTGTCAAGTAAGAAAATACTCATTAACAATAAATCAAAGAATAAACCACTTCTATCTACTATGTTAAGTCAATAAAAATACACAGGCGCGTAACCAGGGGGACACGGAGGGAACGTCCCCCCTTATTTGAGATCCAAAATGCTTTAAATTTGTACAATTTTAAACTTATCTCAAAGATTTCGGCCGCTTTGTGGCCATTGCTTTGACAATATGCTATAAAATGCTTTAAATTTGCATCATTTTAACTAATCTCAAAATTGTACTGCTTTAATAATACGCGCCTGAATATACATAAAGGTAAGATACATGTCTTCAGGTTGAATGTGATCCGAGGTGTATTTCCGATATTTTTTGAGTTTTGAAGCGTAAGGTATAGATGAGCGGTGAGCCTACGTCACTTCCGTTGTTAGGCAGCTAGCATCAAGGCAATCTATCCGTAACTATCGAAGCGAATGAATGTTACCAATTTTACTTTTAGCGATTTCTCTCGTATGCATCATCATTTTTCTAAAAAATAACCCATCTACACAAATGTAATGACATAAGCTACAATTTGAATAACAAAACCATAACCAGAATCGTCAGGGTGTTTTTAAAATTATTAAGAAATGTAAGAAAAATGTGATTTTCACCCACAGTTTCGTCATTTCTCCAAGAAAGATATTAATCTATTCTATATGAAAAAATAAAATCAGAAATTGAGTAGAATATTTTTTTTTAAAAAAACGTTTAGATCTAAAAATGTATCTATTTACTTCCTCTTGAATTTTTTTTATTAACATTACCAGGTCAATATAATTGGCATCGTTAAAAAGACGACTGAATTTCCTATTGAAACCTTATCTAATATTTGATCTAAGTGATCGTATAAGTGTACAGCCTTCAAAGCAATATTGCCCTTTTGTCTATTATTCTCTGTTATTTTTGTTGCTTCTGCCTTAAACCGCATAGGGGCGCTGTGTGTTGTTTACTTTAAAACAATAACAATTTAAATTCTGAAAATTTGACCCTTCATGCATTTATAGGCTATTTTCTCAGAATCAAAATCTGTAGCACATATGTTATGTTTTGACGAAAGACGTCACAAAAGTGATGGTCAAGCATGCTGATAATTCTGCCACTGTAAGAGTTCTGACAAACTTTAAACATCTTTTTAACTTATAAATCAATAATTTTCTGTCTACCAACCTGCTCTGATTCCCTCCATAAAATCATGACTACCGACACATTTCTGTGTCAGCCTGTACTCTACAACCAAAGTCTCTGCCAAACTTCTTCCTTCTCCCTCTCTCAACAAGCGATATGTCAGTTTCAAGGATGTTGGACTCTAAATGTGTTGAAAAAACAAATATTCAAAGCAAAAATACCAATATGTCACTTTGATAAATACATAGCAATCTAACAATAGTTTACTGCTTCAAAATCTGATGATATATTTTAGAGTAAAAAAAAGTCAAAAGAATTAAAAAATTTCATAAAGACATTTTTTCAACATTTTGACAGTCATTAAAATTCTGAAATTTCTGTTCCTTCTTTCTATTTAATTCACTTAATAAACAGAAGCCAACTTTCATGTAATAAAAAGTCTTCAATTTTGGTCAAGCTTTTTTAATCATTAAGTTAAATGATTGGGTGAAAGAAAGCGATCAAAAAACATGTTTTGACAGGACATCCTTAATCATCTTCACAAGGCAATATCTAAAAACTTAAAAGTATGACAACTGGCACCTTTCCACTGAAGGCGTCACATACTTGTTAAAATGCTAGGAGATGTAAATGATTAAACTCTGAGGCTATTTAAAAAGAAAAGTTGAAAAAACAGATAACAGTTTTGAACTCTCTCTTGAAAGAAAAAACAAAGAAATAAGTTTAATAAACACAAACCATTTTCTCCATTCGTCTCAATTGTTCCATAGCCCAGTCGGAGCCATCACTTTGTAACCTTTCCACAACCTCCTCTACAGACTTTGAGCCAAAACAATGTGAGATCTGTTTACTGTGTTCAGTGAGGGTGAACACTGAGTTAGCATCATCACTGTCTTGTACACTCTGAAATATACAGTCATTAGAATTTAGGATGAGGGATAAAGATATTTTCTCATATCAATTAGAGATGGAAAGTAGAAAAATTAGAGTGATGAAAATCATATACATGACAGTCCCCATCAAAAGGTTCCACTCTTCACAAGTTATAATTAAATGAAAAAAAAAATATCTACACACTCTCTCATAAATGTATTGAACAAAAATGAAGTAATTTTGATGAAAATGAAGTAGCTATAGCGTTCTATAGCTGATTTGAGAAGAACAAAGTTTTTAGAAATCAACATTCAACTTATGTAACCAGTAGGTTATCAAAGAATTTTCTGTCTAAAACATCACGTTTTAAACACATCTAATTCTTCAAAACTGTGTTAAATTTCTTTGTTTCCCAAGCATTATGATGTTAGTGTTTTCTACTGTATTTATTGTGCTCATCAAAACTGATGGTAAATAAAAACTGTGTCAAAAATGTGCAGAATGTTAATCGAGAGACAAAATATATATATAGCATATTTTATAAAAAAATGTAAGTCATTTCACCAAAATTTGTTTGCAGCAAAAAGTATCCAGCTGCTCTTTGCAAAATAACACAACTGGTTTCAGTATTTTCCCTTTGACCATTCAATTCTCATTTAAATTCATCATCATGGTAAGCGTAACCATGACAACCTTGTTATCACAAACAAAACTGTTAGTAACAATGGAAGACAGAAAACTTTCACTCACCAGGGTCTGATATTTGTTCAAAATCTTAATGACACTGTCAAAACAAGGTGTGTCAAGGGTGCATAGATCAGCTTCAATCTGGGGAAACTGAAACATAAAAACTGGGTTGTTAGACTGAGATGGGGGAAATAAAAACAAGTTGCCCATACTCAACTCTCAACTTTAGATAATCAGGTAATTTGTAATTGCTTTCCTTGACACCTTTAATCCACATTAGTATCAATTTATAGCTGGTTTCTTCTTGTAGGTTTCAATGACGTCTTTTATTTTTCTGGCATGGACATTTTCTTCACATGTAATAATTTTTGTGTTGTCAAATTTGAATAGATGACCTGTGGCTCTTATATGGTCTCTAATTACCAGTCTCTCTTGCTGTTTGTATGTTCTTTGAATCTTAATTCCTTTGTGTGTGATGTCTTCCTTATGAAGTGGTCATTCCAATGATGTCATAGATGCAATTGCAGATTTGGGCCTAGTTTATTTATCTTTAGGTTTGACATGGAAATATCTGAGGATATTTCCTTACTTTTCAGATTCCTTTCAGATTGAACAGTGACGTAGGGAATGGGGAAATATCCAATGATTATTGGTTGTGTTGGAGGTTTCACTACCTTGGATTTCATGTTAAAAATGTTCAGAGACTAGTAATGGTGAATACTATTTAATAAAACTACATGACTCCAGATAATCTTCAAACAAGAAGTATTTATGTTGTCTACTTAAATACTATCCATATTACCAAATGTCTGTGTATTTTCTATAAACCCTTTCTTAAGTGTTTATAATATTGAAGTCTACTCACATATTTAGATAGCACAAAATGACTTGCAAGTCCTGCCAACACAATATCTCTTCCCTTTAACCTGTGGCCTGTCAGACCCAGGTAGAGACCCAGATGACCTGGCAGACGGGACAGGAAGTGACCTGACCCAACATCTGGAAACAAACCTGAGGAAATTGAAAGACAATCACATTTGAAATCAATACTGCCACCAATATCAATATCTGCCTATAACCAATACTTTGGTATCAATCAAATAGTCCAGTACTTTAAGGCAAGAAGTCCACTAGCCAAGTTGGTATTATACATCTCTGTTTTTGCCCCTCTGACATTATTGCCTTATATCTTTAACAACCAAAATGTTTTGTTCAAAAGAAAAAGATTTAAAACATATTCCAATGACATAATAAGCATAATTTTGCAAATATACAAAGAGTATATGATGAGAAGCATCAACCACTGAGCTTTATTTTGTTGAGTCATGTATCTATACCTATTAGCATATTCCTGGTATTGAAACTACTTAGAACACACACATGAACCATAACTGTTGGACCAAAATGTTAAAACAACACATCAATAACAATACTGACCTATAGCACACTCTGGCATGCAGAACAAAGCATTCTCTGCACACACACACAGACGACCAACCACTGTCAGTCCAGCAGCCTGGAAACAAAAGTCAACATTTCAAAAAAATTATAGGAAATCACCAGATTGCAATGTGTAAAGTAATGAGGTGAAATATGAAAACGGATTCTTTTAGGAGTAAAATATTTTCAAATTTAAAAGTACCTTTTCAAGAGACAACAGAGAGCTTTAAAGTAAGGGTTGGATATCTCAAAAAAGATGCATGTAAAATAAATGGCTTAACTAAAACCCAACACATATTCTTGAAAGTTTGGAAAAAAGTTCTAAAAATAAAATATGTAACACCTGTTAAGTGTAGAGGAGAGAACAGTCAAACTGGATAAGTAGGAGTTGGTACAAGCAAACAAAAATGTAAAGTCAATGCATGCCTCTGCAACAGCTTCAAGTTGCTTGCAGTAAGAAAAAACTACCATCTTACTTTTAAGGATTGCACAAGAATGACAATCAGGTTTAGATTTATTGGGATTTGCATATGATTCCCTCATAATGGCTAATTTACTGAATTTGTGATAAAAAAGTTTTTTTTACAATAGAATTTAAATAATTTCTTGAACATACCCCTCCAAATGTGATTCCATTGAGTAGAGACACCAGAGGCTTTTTGTAGTAACCTAAGGGGAAAATAAACACACAAATTAAATAAAGATTTATAATTCTTCACAGATACAATGTGAAATATTAGATAAAATAACAATAAGGCCAAAATATGTCAATATTTTATTCTTTTTTTCATAAGATTTTTTCTAGGTCAACTTGATGTAAGAGGCCACTTGTAGTTTGGCTGCTGATAATCACTGGACGTCTAGAGAAAGTTCAACTGTAGTTCCAAGGTGCTGATCTCTAGCCAATCGGATGACAGTGTTTGTTGCTATGGCGCCATCTTTGTGATCACAAGCTAGTGTGAGTGATCAGCGTTTCATTGAAAGATGCATTGATGCATGATTTTGTTCAGCCTCCTTTCTATTCAACTATTATTCACCTTTTAGTCGACTCTGAAATAAAACATTCTGAAATAATTTAAATTTTTCTAAGTTGGTTAAGAGATGTAGTTCTTGGGGAACCTATAACACAGACTCAAAATACCAAGAGAGACTTATTGGGCAGAAAACTGTAAAAACCCTTTTAGTTTGAAGCACTTTTTTCTGAGAATTCACAAATTTATCTTTTGCAAAAACTTATATTCCTCAATCACTACTAAACTTTAGAAATGCGCTTCTCTTCACATCGCAATATCTGGAAGTTGTAGATTTCTTCTTCTCTTGTACAGCCTAAGAAGACACTAATATACTCTTAATGTTTGTCCTGGGGATCCACTGTCATTTTTCCTGTGACCCTTATTTTTTTTAAAAACAGCTTAAATGTGCAACAACAAGTGGCTTGGGTGCCTACAATTTAAAAAACACAGATGATTTTCGTAACATTTCTTGAGGGATGTATTTTTACAAATTGCCCCCTTTTGCAAAAATAAAGCATTTTCCAAATAAAAGGTTTTATAGTCAATACTTACAATCCACCAAGCTAATCAGAAGAAAAATCAGAAAAGAGTAAGGTCTAAAATGTTCATTTAAAAATTCCATCTTAAATGTGTCACTGGTGGATTTTGTTGTTATACCCTGTAGGCTTCAGAGTTCTTTTTCTGCAAAATTTAATAATAATTAGAACTTATGATATATTTTCTTACCCTTTGCTCTTGCAGTATGACTCTGACAGGATTGTTTTTCACTAATTGGCTATCGAGTAAATTTAGTATTCATTTGCACATTATCCCCCCCCCCTCCCCCTGAATATCATGCACATTACTTAGGGAGCATTAACACATTATGTAAGCAGAGGAGGGGGAGGGGTTATAAAATTATTATTTTTGCTTATGTAGGGTTTGCTTATGGATGCTTATCATAATATGTAAACGCTCCCTTACTGTGTAGTAGTTCAACCCTCTTACAATTTTGCTGAGTGATAATTCATCGCATTTAGACAAAAAAAAAGTAGAAATCAAGTTGTACATGTCAAGAATAGAATCTGTTTCCATACTTGAGTGTGTCCCTTCCACTATAGTGACTTATCACAATAACTGTTCCTACAAAGTCCAGATCATCTTGAAGCTATCAATTTAAAACTATACTCTGACACCAGCATTTTATCTTTATCATTGGAAACACTAGGTCAAATAACCAGAGTCTGTACTTCACTGTTTTAATAACTAGCAAAAATCACTGGAAACAAAGCTAAAACTGCCTAACCCAGTTCACATTGATACCAAGATTGCATCATTTAAATCAAGCTATTTTAAAAAAAAAATGTTGGGGTAAAAAATCATGATTTAAAAAAAATTGTAATCACATATATCTACTTCTTTGTCTTCTTTTTAACTTTTAGAAAAATACAAATCCATGATTTATTAATATTTTGTCCTAGTAGAAACAATAATTACTGCTTCCTCTCAATTCAATGGTTTGCTACACACTAAGACATCAAAAGGGACATAAACCATGATATTAAATTGATTTAAGCATCCATTCCTGTTACCATGGCTTGATAAAAATCAAAAGAATTAAAAAATCACCAAACCAAGCAAAAATTATTTACATGTTGTCGTTGTAAACTTTTTTTTACATCCATGTTATTGTGTTTTTCAACAATCTTTCACAATTTGATATTGTTTTCATCTGGTAAATATTGTTTTCATTGCATCATCTTCTTACAGTTTGAACTTTTCAAATAGTATTGTTAACAATAAAAGTGAAAACAGTTGATAATAATGTAGCATTGAACAAACAACACACCCCTCCTAACAGGTAAAATCTAACTCAAATAAATAAATAAAAATAATACAACAATTATCCAAGCAGAAAAGGTTAAGGGGATCTCACAAACAACAAAAGGTCTTCAAAAAGAGGCTAACCTCACATAGACAAAAAAATCTAGTAATGAAATGAGAGCACATAAAACAGTAATTTTTTTTAATGTATGTCAATTTAGCAGTCTTAATATGAGAATACCTGCTGTAGTCAGATAGCAGCCAATCTTTGGGCTAAGGGAAGCACCAAAAATTTAAAATACAAGTGCCAGGTGACCACACAAAAAGTCCCCACATATTATATATTTTCTCATTAAACATTCACACGAATTAACTTAAACTTCATATTTATGAATTCCAGCAAGGAACGTTGCTGTGATTTAATTGTTATAAAAATTTATTGTCAATTACGCCAACAATTTGCAGAAACCTGGAAAACCCTGTCTCTTTTTTCAAAGGTTTATCTTTTTCCATTTTGTCATTAAATTTCACAACTTCATATGTTTTTTAAATGATAGCATTATTTTATTGATCTTCAATCAATTTTAATTAAATTTGAATAACAGCAAAGTATTTGGCTTAAATAAAGAAATCTGAAGTTTGAGTTCATTTGTACAAATGATTTATGAGAAAATGTATAATATGTTGGGTCTGCTTTTTTGTGGTCACAGAGTATGTAAAGTAGTTCACTAACACAAACAAAGATGACTTTGTTCAAGCAAGATAATAAATAAATGAAATACACAAAATCTCATGTCAGAGCTACTGATTTATAAGAATTTGATTCTCTATTGATTTGTCTAATATAATGGGATCATAAAGAACATTTATACAGTGCTCTTTACATAAACACAGGTTATGGGTAAAACAGGCTAAAAGCGCTGTACAATATATGAAGTACAGTCTTAAAACATATAAAAGTTATCAAGCCTTGTAAAAATTGACATATATGCAAAAAAAATCCAGTAAACAGTCATGCAGGATCTAGTACAGTGTAAGGGACACAAGCCAACACATTTCTCTAAGCTTTGTCAGTATACTTCTATTTGATACACACTTGAAAAAACACATCATGTTTAAACAGATGCTTGAATGTGTGTTTATTTTCTCCATGATATTTTTGAGGAAGTTGATTTCAAACTAATGGACCGAAAGATTCAAAATTTATTTTCTCACATCATGCTGGCATTCTTTTTCTGGATTTGTTTAGGACAGAGGTCTGGCTGGGGATGACTACTTGGATATACTCCTATTTAGGCTTAATTGACACTGATCCAGCCAGAGGTTTGGGTGGGCAAGCTCAAGCTCAAACTCAAAAGTGGAGGGTTGGGATCAGAGTGTGAGTCACTGCAGCTTTAAGTGTAAGACGGAGGCTGAATGCATCCAGGACTTAAACCACAGCAGTGTTCTCAGTCCGTGGATCATAGCTTCCCAACTATCAGTCTCGGCAGTGGTCTTTTGCTAGTGGGCTCTGCATCATAGTCTTCAAGGTGGCTACCGCTCAACATTTTGACATGTGTTAGGTGGCGTGAAAGCTGCTGGGGGTGCCAGAGAGGCAGTACTGTCGGAACCCCCGAAACAGCAATATCCACTGGTGAGAGCTGAGGATGACACTGGAAGTAGGCTCCTGAGCTTCAGCAAATTGTGTAAGGATGGTCCAGGACTTTTAGGGTAACCTACCTTTATATGATAACTAGGACAGATGTACTATTTGGCGAAATAACACACATAAATCATCACATGTCCTGTTGCTGCCCTTTTACTAAGTGAGTATTAGATCAACAAATGAAATGAGATGTCTATGGTTCCCTGGATGTGTGGTTCTCCTGAAGAGATGAATCCTCCAGTAAAAAACTACTGACCAAAGTTGGGGTCACCCCTTCCAATAAACAGAAGTAAAAATGATGTCTAAACCTATTTTAAGGTTAAAATATTAGTTAAGAACAGTTGGAAAGCAAGAAAAGGTTTTGGTATCTTTCAACAGCATAACACAAAATTATTCTTTTAAGCAAAATTTCATGCATTAAAAAACTAAAGGTTAGCATTACAGTCAGGAATAAATGAAAATAAAGATTTCCTCATTTCGTGGATACACTGAAGCACTGATAAAAGGTGGGAATAGAAGCGGAGACATATGTACCACATAAATATACATTACCTATGATACAATTTAAGCTGAATTCCTCATAGAAAAAGTATTGACAATAATCACCACCTTCTCTTACTGAAGAGCTGATTGCTGAAAATAAAACAAAATCTTTTTACCATTGAGTAAACATAATATATCATAACTAGTGACATTACCTATAATACAGTTTAAGCTGAACTCCTCATAGAAAAATTGCTGACAAAAATCACCACCTTCTTTTGTTTGCTGAATGATAGCTGAAATAAAACAAAAGACAGACTTTTAATTATCATGTTAAAATGCATGTTTGAAATTGCCTGACTATAAAACCAGGGCTGTGGAGCCGAAAGAGTTTTAGGTGGAGCTAAGAGCCAGAAAAAACTTGATTTGCTTTGACTCCATTCTTGGATACAAAGGTGAAAAAGTGGTTAAAACAGGGGAAAAATGTTCTTAGACATTTTTGTGTTGACACTCTTTAACATACAAAAATCTCGCAGAAAATTAGATTCAAGTTCCCAGAAAGTAAAAAAAATCGACCTCTGCTTGGATATCACAAAGAATACAAAAGAATCTGATTAATACAAACTATTTGGGACCTAACAAGCAACATTGAATTACTGATAGTTTGTTATAATAGGATAACTGAAACAAAGACTCTTCTGTTATTTTCTCTCCCAGCTGAAATAATTACAAACTCTGAGGTTAAGCAGAATAATATTTTGTATTTGAAATATTTGTTTCTATCTCATTCTTTATTGCTTAATTTATATGATTTGTATGTGATGACTTTCTATCTTCAGACCAAATTGTTCCCTCTCACAGGATCAACACTTCAAATAAATGATATACCCATTTGGAGTAAGGATTAAATTTTACTTGCATAAACAGGGAGAGATTGAGACCGTTGCTTCAGGATAATATGAATTCCGTTTATACAAAAAATTAATTATTTATACGCTGTCAAACATTTTTAAGTTAAGGGACGTAACCAAATATTTATTTTGTATGATTTCACGTGAAGGGATGTAACAAAGTTTAAAGTATCTATGAATAATGTTTACATAGTTATTTCCTTTGATAAGAAATCTTAAAATTCTTTTTTGTTTTTAAGTAGGCAAGCGTAATTTTGGCAAATTTTGACAAGAAGCAAATATGAACAATTTAATCGGTGAACTGGAATCATTGTTAATTGTTACCCTCATTTACTAAAGTACTGCTTGAAATGGCAAAACCTTTAAAAACGATCTTACTCCAACCTGAAATATATGTTCTAAGAGGGTTGACAATGAAAGAAATTTCCATTGTTGATAAAATTGACAAATCAAACATCTTTAATAAGTGTATATTGTCTGAATGGTCAATCCAATTGGAGCGTCGCCATGATTTTGAAATGGGGGACAACCTTGAAGCAGCGGAATTTTTCGAGATTCATTAAAATTGGTGCAAATTTATAACATTTAAATGATTCTGCAAGAATAAACACCCCTGCATGTCATTATTCTGACTCTGGTCTTTCAACATCACCAGAGGGAAGAGGCTAAGAGTTTTGGCAAATTACTGGCATATTCAGAAATAATCCCCTAAATCAAGTAATTCTGCTTACTGATTGTCATTCATGACCCAGGAAACTTAACCTTAACAATCCCACTAGTCATAGTTTACACATTGACAACATTTCTAAAATGGTTTCCTTATTCTTACCAGTTGTAACTTGCATATCCAACTATAGGCAGTGAATGTAATCAAAAGATTGCTAATACAAAATTGAAACGTGTAGCAGCCCTTCTATACTTTCAAGGAAGCCGAGAATACATATAGGTATGTCTCATTTTGGACTGTCTGGGTATTAATATATTTGTAGTAAAGTGCCTAAAACAAGTTCAGAGAAAGCGGTATAATTCATACAATTACCGATATTATTATTGACAAGGCTTTAAATAACTTTCATAAAGCATGATAGAACTATTGAATGTAAATTCTCAAGTTTTCATTATTGATGGTATGAACCATGTAACCTTCGACTATGAACGTGATCAAACCACCACTACACTACTAAAAGGTCGTTGAGGTAGAGATCCTCCTTTGTTAATGAATCTGCGAGCCAACTGGTAGCAAAGGGCCCTAATCTGCCTTACAAGCATGTGTACAACAATCACAGGTAAACGAATAAATGTGATCAGCTTATCATATTGCCAGGATCAAACCATAGATAACATTACCTTTTTGGACATGACAGAAAATTGGTTAGGACATCAGACTTCAAAGCCAGTTGTCTTAAAGTGGAGTGGGTTTGACCCCAACAATAATTTCATTGTGAGAAATTAACTATCATGTCCACCAGTATAAATTGGTACCTGACTTGTAAGCTTTGCATAGTTTACTCCCTGTTACTTAACAGGCTGAATGTACATGTGTGTCTGTCAAAGTGAATGTCTATGTACTCTGAAAGTATCTGTGTGTCTTTGTTGCCTGTCAGGATAATATGTTGTAAAGCACATTGAGCAAGTCGTTGACCTGGAAATGCACTTTATAAATGCTCTATATTATTATCATTATTATTAAATAAATGAATAGACCATTGCTTTGTGACAAGTACCAATGTCTCAAGGTGTCCAGGCAGCAGATTATTATACAATGTTACCCAAGAACAGCAAAGTTAGAGACAAAACATGCCAATCTATGGTGCCCTTAAGTGATGACTTTAATAGTCAGACTATTGTTATAGTTAGAGACAAAACATGCCAATCTATGGTGCCCTTAAGTGATGACTTTAATAGTCAAACTATTGTTATAGTTAGAGACAAAACATGCCAATCTATGGTGCCCTTAAGTGATGACTTTAATAGTCAGACTATTGTTATACTAGCTCACATTTAAGATCTCCCCCTGCACAAAAGGCTTTGTCACCAGCAGCTTTCAACACCACAACACATGTAGATGAGTCTTTCTCCCATTCCTGAAAATGTATAGAACAATTATTGAGTATACTTCTCAGGGAGCTGAGAATGTGCAGGTATGTCTCCATTGGGTCTGTCAGGGTAATTATAATAATTGTAACAGAGCATTGAGCAGATTCTCTGAAAATATGGTGTACAAAAACCTAAAATTATTATTAGAACACAATAAGATGAGGAAGTTTTGACAAACAGTAATGAGAACTTCTATAAAACTACAATCTTTAAATAATCCACGTCTTAAACAATCATAAGGATACATAACTCAAAATTAAACTAGTGATTATATTGTTTTTTTTTAAATTTAAAACAAACGCAAAAGTAAGCTGTTAGATATGGCTTTATTGTGATTGTATTGTAGTATAATAATCTCTTGGCATTTGTTGTCCTACTGACACTCTAGCAGACTTAAACACAGTAATAAGCACATGTGTTTTAATGATAATATACAGACTCTCTCGGAATGAGATGGAATTGATACACTGGATGCGCTGTGTCTCCCTTGCTTTTGCAATATCAACAAGTAGGCTTTGTGTTAATCAGGTTATGTTTCAGCAAAGGCATCTGAGGTGAGTTTGGGCAAATTAGATAGAGAAAAGGTCTGAAGATTTACTTTTACACAGCACATAATCAAGATAATGGCTATAATTGGTTGATAGTAGAGCCTGTAAGCCAATGAATGATGCAGTTTAAAGCTGACTGACCCCAAAAAATTCCTTTTTGTTTAAGTTAACTTGCAGCAGAGAAATCACAAGATAGTCATAAGTGGGAACAAGCATGTCCGAGCACTGCATTATAACTGATTGTATTAGAGATTTAAGGTGATTTAGCAGTCAGCGCATATGGCCTGAGTTCAAGGGAGATGGCTCATTCAACAAAAAAGCAATGTTGGACCATTTAGAATATATAGGAATCAGATCATTTTCTACAGAACTGTGAGATTTGGCTGCAACCTTTACACTGGGGACATGACAGAAAAATGGTAAACTAAGGTAAAATATGACTTAAAAAACAGATAATAACATCAAAACAATGATAAACTAAGGTAAAATATGACTTAAAAACAGATAATAACATCAAAACAATGATAAACTAAGGTAAAATATGACTTAAAAACAGATAATAACATCAAAACA
>JAUUEB010495390.1:0-18593 GCA_032362205.1 Clione limacina
CGGTACTCCTGGAGTATCCATTTTTTCAATACTCCGGAGTAGTACTCAGGAGTATTGCCAGATACTCGAGTAGTACTAGTATATAGCATTGGCTGGTTAGAACCAAAGAAAAGTGGACCCGATCAGTTTCAATGACCGGTCCATAACACCGACAAGATAACAATTGACCCCGTTATCGTTTCAATAAAGTGTCAATCTGAAACATAGTCAAGTTTATTGAGCTACCTAATCGTCACTGGTGTTGACCGGTGCCAGGATCAGCACTATGTCCCCAAGGGTGGTGATCAACTGGAATAAACAGTACAATATCAGTTGTAGCCTTATCTTTAATGTAGAACTCTTGAAAATAATACCAAATCTAGACAATCGCAAACAATGCAGGCTCTGTGATAGGCTTTCCCTTTTAACAATGACAAATGCTCTGGCAATGATTTCCGTAATCCATTATCACACTTTTATTGCAAACAGTTATGTTAAGTGGATTGGAAAAGATAGTCAAAGAGTCTAGTCATACTTTCAGATAAGATCCGTTTCGCTAGAACTAAAGAGTCAATATAAAAAGATAAAAGCAAAACATATTTTAGCAATGAACGTCGTGTTGATTCTTTAATGTCAACATGGATTATCATAAAAGTGTGAGTCAATACATAGCCCATTGATATATACAAGCTTAAACACCCAAGAAACATCAAAACGCAAAAACAGATATTATAGCAAACAAATTTCAAACATAATTGAAAAACAAATAAATTGTGAAAACACGCAATAACGTAAGAACAAGTTCTTAATAAGGTTGGAAACAGAAAATAAAAATACAAACACAAACCGGTTGCATCATTTGGAATAACAAAGTCAGTGGTTGCTACGAGTCAAAATAAGGTTGGACTCCTTAAAATTGCAACAGATCGTCTCTCAACGGATTCTTACATGGATAGGTGTACTTAACTTATAAACAACAACAAAGTATACTGAAATCGGACCACGTCAAGAGTCATCAATTTTCACATTAAGCGGTATGCAAACAAGCAAAATATCGGGGTAAAAAGATCAATATTGTTCGGTATCGAATTCTGTATGTTATTTTATATGTTCCGGTTATATATTATTTGTACTCACATATCGGCTCGATTATAAAAAAAATATATGTTACCAGCAACGAGATTAATGCGGTAAAAATATGTTGGATGACTAAACGTGAGTAATTGTAGTATGTGCCAGGTGTTGGCCATATAGAGTCATATTAAGATCGTTCGGCTATCAACATATTAATTAAAAGAAAATACAAAAAAGTAAGCAAATGGTTCTGATCTTACCAGGTTTTGAGAGTATGTCATGTTGAGGGATGTTGGCTGCCGACATCTCCGGCCATGGACTCTGGGTTGTTCTCGGTAGACATGGCGTCTCTTATCTGGACCTCGGAGTGTAACATTCAGAGCATCCATGCCAATAACAGCACTGCGGATAAGTGGGTCTCTGGTTGATTGGGAGAAGTTGTCTGAACAACAACAGGATTGTCTTCGATCGTGCAGGACAGATGCTAATGATGCATTGTGCGATCGGGCGCAGTGAGTCATTCCAGCACTAATATCGGCAGACGACGAAGGGATATTAAGATCATCCATATCGTCTGAAGAAGCACCTTCAGGCTCTGGTCTGATCCCGATGGTGGGTACGCTGATCGACATCCGCCGGTGTTGGGCCCGTGAAAGTCGCCTGGTTTTTGTAATATTATTAGTGTTCTCATGCTCATATGGAATTGCTTGCTCCTCATAGAAACTACTCTTAATATGCCGCTTTTTATCAGAACCGTACAGATTTCGTGCCCTCGGTGGTAGTGAGGAATTGAGTTTGAAAGAAATGGGCGTTCCATTGGACCTTATGCCTTCTGGTATATTATACATAGACGATGACCAGGAGCTTCTGTCAGTGCTTTGGCTTGAGCTGTGTCTGGATCTGATCTTCATGGCCATGCTTTGCTCTGCTGTTGGCGTTGACACAAATCCCGTGTTTATTACAACGTGACTGTCTTGTGCACCACATGGTTCACTGTTACTCTCACCAAGAGTTCTATTTGAGAAACTCCCAGAGCTCCGTGCATATGCCGAATACGAACGACTATCAGCAAACAAACTTTGGTTCTGCTGTTGGTAGTTCATAAATCTCGAATCACCACTTGACGATTCGCTTTGTAGACTTAAAATATCCGAGACAGAGCTGCTATTAAACATCTGCATTGTTTCATCACACTGCTTTACATGCGGAACTAGAATCTCGACAGATGCTTTCACTTTGTTTCGTCCTGACAAGCGCCTTTTCTTCACTCTAAGGGACCTGGTAATGGACTGGGATAACCTAGACAGTGTCGATGGGGTTTTGACCTGTCCATTCTCCCTTTCGGAGCTCCGAAATGTATGTTTTGTTCTTTCCGGGCGAGGAGGTCGTAACGAACTCACACTGGTGTTTAACATTGGCGTAGAAAGCAAATTTTTCTTCAATGAAAGTGAGGTTCTAGTTGAAGATGAGCACACGTCTACTGCCATGACACTTAGTCTCTATTGTTCATAAGCCAAAATGTTTTTTTATGACTTCTCAATCGTTTTGCTAATGAGGGAGACAGAAACTATCTATTGGCATTGGGGGATAAACACAAGACCATTCGAAGCAATGCATAATACATTAAAGATTTAAATAAGGAACAGTATAAAGATGAATACCGATTTGTTAAACCTCTTTTTAGTTTACATTTAGCATCCTATTTATGTTTTTAATCAAATATATCAATAATATGTCACAAGATAATTACATACGAATGTTTAACAATAATCTATTATATATTGAATATATGGAAATGAAGATTTGGAACATAATTTTGAATAAAATATTTAAAGTGATAAATGCTTTAAAAAATCACATTTTCTCGATCAGAGAAGGGGAAACAGGTCGGTTTTTACCATTGTCTTTTTCATGCTGTATATAGATATGATACACAAAATTATTTGGCAATTATAAAATAATAATTTAGATAATATGGGTTAATGTTTTTCGTGAATAATTGTATCCAAAGCAGATCTGGGGACGATCTATCAACTCATGGTCTGATTAATTGAAAGATGTTTTATTGACCCCGACTTATTAATTGATCGAATAAAATGAGTTACTTATATTTATGCAATTTCCTAAATAGACCATACATTATATCAATTGCCTATGCCCTTTTCATATGTCCCCCTCCCTCATCGGAAGATGCAGTGATAGATTTGTAATTATTTATCTATATGTTAGTACTGTATTAGGCTAGGTTAATTAATCAATTGCACTGCAGCAGTCCAGCAAAGTTACGAAAAGTAAGATAGGGCTACGTTTTTAAGGCACATCCACACGTACACAAACTATAATCCAAACAAGCGAATAATTTCACAATATCAAAGCAAAGTTTTGTGGTATGACTGGTCTGTTGATGAGTCCACATCCAACTACAAGTACATTTTTATATGACTGTGTAGTCATAGTTATAGTTACAGTTTCCGGTGGATTATAATAAACGACCTTGACAAGATGAGCTTCAAACAGTACCGTTGTTTGACATCGAATTAGAGACGCAAATTTGATTTAGATCCAAAGAACCGTAATCCAATAACCCGGAGTACGCCCACAATGTGTCACGCCCCCAGCTATTAACTGTATAAGCTTGTCTACGGGGTACAATATTAATTTGTCGTGGTCAAAGCATCTTCCTTTCATCATATGACTTAATCCCAGTCGTTGATGTGACAAGATTATTGAAACGTGTTAAGTGGTTGCAGAATCGAGATAGAACGGGATTTGATTTGTAAGTTTGTCCTTATCTATGACAGTGGTATTGACTTGTCATTCGACATCTGTAGCTTACATACTTTAGAATAAATGAAACGTTTGAGAAAAAAGTTATATCTATTGTGACAAGCTACTTGCAAAAAGAGAAAGGAATGTATACTGAAAGACTAAGTAGATAAATGGTCTTAAGACTCATCTCTATGTGTAGTCATAAAGACATATACAATACAATCGGGGGTTTAGTTTGTCCGCGACAGTTAGATATAAATACGACTCTTAATTCATTACATTAACTTTAGTAGGTTTTATGTAAAGCATGCAGAAAGTGAAAAGGTTGTTACGTCTTCAAACTCATATATCAAGTTGATTCATTCATAATCAATTGACATTTTAAAATTAGTTATGTTGTTTTAGAACACGATGATAGGTAAAGTTGTTTTTTTCTAATGACGGTTCTTGAAAAGTCTTTAAAGATTTAAAAGCCTTGATATCTTGTGTTTGAAGAACATATTTATAAAATTGATCGTTATCTTTGTTGTTATTTCATGTATTATTTGTATGTATGTCAGTCTGAATCAAGTCTGCTCCTATCTGACGGTATCTAGATATTCTTATCTTGCATGGTATAGTAAAATCTTTTAATTCTGACAGTAACTTAGTGGCTCTACGTTGTACTGCTTTTATCTAACAGAAATGATTTATGAAATGTAAACTGTGGTCCGGAAGGAATTCACGCATTTTATCATCTACTTGTATCGCATGTCATAAGCAAAATTGTTCTTTGCTTTTTACAAACTCGTCAATAAACTTTTTATGGTGAGGGGGGGGGGTAAATTATACTGTACATCTGGAATAAAGTGCCATACACATATGCCGCTTAGAGGAAGAATTTACTATTCAACTACACACTGAAACTCATTTCAAATAGTCTGATTTACATAAAATAAACTACACTTAATCAAAAGTCATATGACATTGTATATCAAACACAGCGATGTAGTCAGAAATCCAGTAATCACAATAAAGATTATATATATATCCAGAGATGAAAAGCACGAATGAAACAGAATTCAAATATCAGGGAATCACTGTATACACAACATTATCGTATAACACATCTTATTTCTATTAACAATCTGTAGTCAACAGTGTATTATAGAGTAAGCAAACATAGTCGACGTAAACACAATTAGTGTGTTAAAAAAAATTGTTTACGTGTTCAATGATTTCCAAAGTATGAATATTAAAAACCGTATGAGTAAAGCTCAGACTCGGTATCAATAACAAACAATCGCTATGCAGTCCGACCGTCATCACCCAATATCAACAAACATGGAAAGAGTAATCACACTGATCGCCAACACAGCATTATGTATCAACACTACGGTGACTAACAAAATTTGGGGAAATTTAAACCTAGGTATCCCTGTTCAGTTCAGCTATTCAAAGCTGAGTGATGCAATATCCCGAGCTAATATATGGATTTGACTTTCTTCCCAAGACTCAAGACTATCGATGTAAAGAGCTCATTATCTACCTCTTAAGACCCGGGATTCCCAGGCGATTGACCTGATTGTCTACAAAAAGTATATGGAAAAAACTCGACCACTGAGTCACTTCAGCTTAAGGACTCCGGCAAGGCTTTATCGGGACATTCAAGCCCAGACACCATGGGGCCGGAAACATTTTATTGTAATGGTAATGTCACATCTGTTATGATAGTCTTGACAGAAAACATATAATTATTTATCACTAGCGATTAAAGATATGGTCATTAAAGAGATATCTGTAAGACAGCGCTGAGAAAACAACCGAAAGTGTAGTATCACATAACGTAATACAAGGAAAAGAAAGCTCACAATTCCATTCGTCAAAACAATCACAGTAAACTTATGGTTCATAATCTCCGGAATTATTTTTGTTGTTGATGAGGGCGCGAGTAAGCTCCGAAGTAATCAACGTCACATTCATTAGGCCGATAATTCGGGGTAAGAAAGAGCTGAACAATTAAGACATTTCGAATACACCACAAATAAATTGCTTTCTTCACAGGGGATAACCACAGTGACTAATTGTAGACAAGAACGACCTTGGCGACGACAAGGATCATAGCGGGTTTCCAACGACGTTAATATTATAGTAAACAAAAATAACGGCATCACAGCTTCCAGTGATCGCTGAAGCATGTGATGTAATGTCACCAACTAGACCAGAGATTACAATCAATATCAATTCAGATTTATAAGGCCATAAGCCACTACATAATCAAATACAAAACTGTAGCAATGGCAACACGAACATAATACATTATAACTGTGAGACACACTGAGATACACAAACGCCTTCACAACAGGCGTCCATTAATCAGTTGTGTACAGGTGCATAAACGTGTAAAGCATATCCCACCCTCCCGTCCCCTTATTCTTTTGTTACAAAATTGGATGTATGACATTTTCAAAATAAACATTTGCATAATATTTTGTAAAAGAGATAACTAAGGAACGGATATCGAGTCGTTACGCTCCATCAATTCGTCTTTTGAGTCGCTATGGTCCCTCTCCTTGCAATTTCAATATCTTCCTCTTGCAATTATATCATCAAAAATTACACATATTCAAATATATTTTCGAGAGAAACCCCAAATTAAGTCAACAAAATTATTTGTTTGCCAAGGATAACACCTCCAAGGACATGTTTCTGCTCTAAGCTTTGCATCTATGAATGCTAATACAAACCTACGAACCCTGATTTGTTTTCACATCCTTACCATAGAAAATAACGGTAATTAGGTAATTCTGACATGCTTAGTACGCTGCTGTAATAGGTTAAGGCCGTACATTACAATTTCCTTAATATAACCAATTGATTGACTAATACAACAGGTAAGAGAATAGTAGTTGTTTTCGTGCTAAACAAATCAGAGTAAAGTTAAATAGTGTGAATGCCAAAAAGTAAAATTGTTCGTAACTTATCATATCATATTGGCTTTAAAGGCTTTAAGAAAACGGAAGCTTATAAGATTTCAAATGGAGGGCAGGCGCGTAGCCAGGGTTTTAAAAGGGGGGGGGAACCATGGATATTATCAAAACAATGGCCGAAAAGCGGCCAGATTTTTTGAGATTAGTTAAAAATTGTGCAAATTTAGAGTATTTTTGATCTCCAATGGGGGAGACTTCCCCCATGTGGGTACTTCCCCCATGTCCCTCCCTGGCTAGGCGCCTGGGGGAATTACCCCATGTCCCCTGGCAGAGTGTGAAGCTGTGACACCAATTGACAATAATGCACAGGTCGGCAATTTTATTACGTGTGAACATAGTATTACGTGTGCCCAACTAAAGTTTGTAATTTTATACAAATACTTCTATAAATAATTTTCTCTCATACTCGATGCGTATCAAGGTTTTAAATCAAGCGCTATCTCGTCAGTCTGTCTCATATATGCAAATTACATTTACAGATAAATTCAATCGAGTGCCTTACATATACATGCCAATGACATTGAAATCTCAAATCAATATATTTCTTTAAGTATTATCAATCGTCTTCAGATTCTTATCAAACAAGACAAAAATGTCTCAAGTATTCTTTGCACAGTGCCTGCAAACTCAAATGTTTACTAAGGTAAGTTTGTGTAAACATAAGTGCAAACTTGTACAACATTGGCGATTCTAGGTATTTAAATCGGGTAAAATATTGAAACCTGTGACCGGACCGTTTAGGTAAGATCAACAAACATATTTTGAGTATATAAATAAAATAAAGCATTCATAAAAATCAGTCAGCCAAGAAAGAAAAAATCCGACATCTTACAGTTCCAACCACATACTTTGAATCTGCAATCTGCGTCATCAAGCGCAGTTCGATTTATTACAAAAATGCTTACGGGTCTCTAAGTGTAGCAATTAGTGTTATGGATTATGAGATACATACAAAGTTAGAACACCTGTGCTTTGATCCGTGCTTATGATGTTAATGAAGCTATGGCCAGCGTCAATCAACCAGGCAAAACTAATTCGTTTGGTTGTTACGCAAGTAACGTTTTGACAAGCTTTAATTCTAAAACTTTGCCTAAGGGGGATTCATTAGAGAATGTAAACACGTTTCTTTTTTGGTGGTAAGACCACACTGTAAATTTCTCTACGTGCTATTTGTGTCATAGCGCAAACGGTTCTGCACGACGAGAACGTGGTCCGAATGAATAGGGTACACCAAAAGGCTCATGCAATGTTTATTCCTAAGTTGAATGGCTTTCTTAAGAAGGAAGAGCCCAGCGGCAAAATAAGCAACGCAACTAACAAACGAAATGATTAAGAATACAAAGAAGGTACATGTTTCATTTCTCAAGGACTTTAGAAAAACTCAATGAGAATGAGACAGTGAATGAGAGAGGAAAATTAGATATAAAGAGACAGACAGACAGGCGGACAGACAGACAAACAAAACAGGCGCGTTACCAGGGGGAAATGGGAGAATGTCCCCCCCCCCCCTATTTGGGATTCAAAATGCTCTCAATGTGCACCATTTATCTCAAAATGTTCGGCCGTTTCGCGGTTAATATCCACGGTTGTCCCCCTCCCATTTCAAGATCATGGCTACGCCCCTGAGATAGACAGACAGACAATTCTAGATAGATGACACCCTAGCAAATAGTTATGAACCTCAACGAAGTTGAAAATAATATACATTCATTCACGGATAGAAGAGGGAGGGCATGGAATTGAACTAAACAATCAGGGGAGCTAACAGTGAAAAGGCTAGAATTCATACAGTGGTTGTGTCCCGGCAAATCTGTATAAAATGTTTATAATCATATGTTCACAGCGAACAAGTAAACAGGTTTTCCCGGCTGTTTATTGAACTTTTCAAAAAGAGAGAGGTAGAGATATGGGGAATAGAGGAGTCACTAATGAGCAACTTCATTTCAAATCTGGACAGGAAAATAACATCCAGTAGCTAATAGGTTTTTATTCAAAATACTTGACAGTAGCAAGATGCTAAATTTGTACAACATGTGGACAGACGGATATACAAGAAAGAGAATAGATAAACAAGAGTTAAACCAATAAGATGTTTCTTGTTTGTTTGTTTGTTTGTATAGTTTCTTTGTTCAGCAGTGTTGACAGCAAGATGTTGCTATGTCTATGTAACACTTACCTCATGGCTAAGACTAAAGGACTGTTTCATGAGCTGCTGGGGCCGCTGAAAGGATCCTGCTTTGTTCCAGGTGCCGGGTCCGCCACCCACTGCCACATCACGATCAGCTCGCTGAGGATAACATCAAAACAATTATTAGCCCTTGAGGATCATCGATGTTGTTTATTGAAAAGTAGAGATAATGGGACGGACATGTGTCAAGTAACAATAACGATACCGTCTCTGATCATGATCAGGTGGTAAGATGACCCTAGGTCATTGAATCCCTTAGAAGAAATAAATCGTCGTATGACTACAGAGCAAAGCCCGACAAGAAGGGTGATTAATTATACTAAACGAATGTAAGGATTATACCAAGATTCAATTGTTTTTAACACAACCTGTCTATTTAACGCCACAGATCATATAAACTGCCTACAAGCAACGAATTGATTGGTTTATTGGTTGGATAATGGAAATAGATCCAAATACACATTACCTTTTGCGTGTTTATTTTTAAGAATCGGGTATTTCAGCCAACCATTTTTTCTTGATTCTTATTGTTTGACATTTGAAACCATTATATCCATTGTCACGTTATCCTAGCATAACAGCGATACATTTTAGTTCTACAATAACAATACACTTTTGAATCGGGAAATGTGTTTAAACAAACACTTTTAGAAATGACTCGCTCTATCGGCATGGCATGACTGTTTTGAAAAAAACGTATGGACATTTAAGGTTATGATGGAACAATTCATATACATAGCAGCAAAGTACGGATTGAAAATGGAAGGGATTCATTTTTGCAGTTTTATAGCTGAGAATTCGTGGAAAGAAAAGATGTTGACGCAAAATCATAAACACTAAAATCAAGTTTCTTAATGGGGTTTAATTTGTGTTTAAGTTCTACAGAGATGAGCCAAAGGAAGACAGTTAAAGACAAGAGAGCAGACTGTGAAGTGTGATGAACATTTGGTATAAGTTTGAGCACACGTGAGTGTTATTATACATTGTATAATAACACTCACGTGTGCACATAAAGGTGAGTATGTGAAATATCATGGAGTTGTAACAAAAAGCGAGGAAGATACAACGTTGACTCACATTCATCCAGAACTTTAAAGAACACACACTGAGCCAACTTTCAAAAATGAATTGGTATCCTGCCACCTAATTCGCTTAAATTGATAGGTTATTGGAAAGTAGAAACCACGGGACGGACATCTGTCAAGTAACAATAACGACACCGTTCCGTCCCCTGATCATGTGGTAACATGGCTCTAGGCCCTTAAAACAAAAAAGAAACACATTGTTGTTTGACTACAGAGCAAAGCCTTATAAGATCGGATGTTGTACTTTTTTGTTGGCGATAGGAAAAAACACATTAATAATTGATAAGGGTAAAGAAATTATCGTTTGAATACAGTAACCAATAATAATTAACTGCTACCGCGTACATATGACAATATCTGGAATTGAAAGGCGATTTTCAATAGCAGTTAGCGGTCATCAATCAGAAATTTGCTCCAAATCATATTGTTTTAATGTAAGTGTAATACGGCTTATCCATACTTTTAGATTACATAACTTTGAATGTGAAACAACGAATAATAGAACAAAATGATTGCTAATTTCTATTGATTGGCCCCTGTTTATTCAGTGGTCAGAGCATATGCCCCGGATAGGTCAAATATCTCTGCGTGGAATACAGGGTCATGGGTTCGAATCCCACCAGAGCCACTATTTTTTCCGGATCTCAAAGTGTAAGAAGTTACAAGCGTTGTGTCTATTTAAGTTATCTTGTTTATTCAATGTGTCTTTTTTTTAATTTCAGACGAATGTTTTTGAAAAGCTCTGTCTTTCTCACTTTTTGTTTAAACTCTGTGATATTTCAAATATGACAATAACACTACACATCCAAATTTCCTATCAATTGAAGAACACACTTTAACCATTGTTAAAGTTTAGCTTTAGGGCGTTTTTGTCTCACCCGAACCATAGGAGAGTATGATCGAAGCGGTTCATCAATAACTTATTGGGTCTTTACAAACTAATAAAATTAAACACCATTTTAAAACTACAATAGAAATATAATAACTATCTACTATCATAAAAGCTCACCCCGGAAAGGTCATAGCTAACAGTCGGTCGCAGTTTGAGAGAAAATGTCCGTAAAGCTTTCATGTGTTCACATAAAATCCAGTCAACACGAAGACGATACTATAGATAATGGTTCACACACATAACTCAGAACACTTCAATATCCATCTACTGCTTATCATTATATCACTCAATTTATTTCTTAAACAAGATCTGAAGAAATAATGATAGCTAATTTCATACAGCATCCGCGTTAAGTAACATTTAGTTTAGAACAATATGGAACATACACTGGATACAAAAATGGTGTCAACAAACTATTTGTTCATATATACATGAACACGTCATCTGTTTATTTCCCAAGCTGATAGCAGACGTAAGAAAACACAATAAAAACACTTCCTGGAACGCGACATTAAGATTTAACCATCCGGTCCGTCTTTCCAAATTGAACAAAAGGAGGCATTATACGTTTTTCCTTTTTCAAAATACATCCGGGTATAATGGAAATATAATATAAAACAGAATAAGTTGTCTTTAACAGTAGAACACAAATAAGAGTATGGCGGTGATTAATCCCAAGAAAACAATCACGATAAACCGTCCATATGTCAAGAGAAAAAGAGAAACCCTTTGTCAGTGCCATAGACGGTAGACCAAACGTTATGTCCATTATCACAAGGCAAAGTAAAAGCAAAGACAAGTAACGTAAAACCTCTGCCAAACAAATCTTAATGGCATGCGACTATGACAACTTAATGACTAAGTTATGTACCACACAATTTGTAAGTTTCACTCTACAGGCCGTGAAGTGTTAAAGGAGGACGTTTTGAGGTTATATCACCCTGTCTTGCTAATATAAAAAATTGTATTGTGTTTTTTCTATGAGCGCCAAGTTAAGATGCATAATTAAGATATAAACACAATACAGCAGGCTGATTCCTGAATAAGTCTAGAATTGTGGTGCTAGGAGAGGGAGGGGTGAAAATACACGAAGGACTTCTTCGATTAAGCTTAAGTATACAGAAGCCGGACAACTTATTGGCACTGGTCAGCCGTGACATGCAGCTATCTCTTAAAGACGAGACGAATTCATTTGCTAATCGTGACCACCGGTTGGTAACATTTACAACTTTATCTCATTATGGTTTCAAGCTCTTGATCTGGTGATATGTAACCAAATCGAAGTAAGACCAAGGAACTAGCTTTGGCGAACTGTGTGTTTGTTTAACTGTGGGTAAAAGTGTTTTGAATGGTTGTGCCGCAAAACGCGTCATAGGTCATTTTAATAAATTCCAATCAATTCAATAATAGTTTATGAGAAACAGATAAAAATAAACTTTCCTTCTTTAAAAAGAAAAAAACTCTAGATTTAGATGTCTCTCAAATGCACACTTACATAACTTAATAATGTCAATGTTGTTACCCTAATATTCCGGCTTAGTTTAAGTCTAAGTTCATGATCTTTACAAATCGGGCCAATGGCTGACATAGACAGAACATCTTTGAAAGACGAGTTGCCCGATTCTCGACTCATTTATTTGCAGGTGGTAGGGTCTGGGAACGTAGATTTGATCCTTGGTCCTTGCTTATCTTATTTCGCCGGTCTTGGATGTTGGGGGAGGCTGCTATCCGAAATCGTAAAGTTAAGACTAAAATGCGCGGGTTGATTTACTGTTACCTGAATGGATGGGTGTCATTTTAATGTCATAGAAGAACAACTGTCGTACAAAAACTTAAATTACATAGTACCAACCATCATACTCTTACTGGTTGTTCCTAGAACAATATAAGCGTGTTCAACAAACAGGGAGGTGCTTTACGATAGGGCTGCTTGGTCAGAGAATCCCACGGCCATTGCCACTCGTAAATCTGCATAAATTACTGCGCAAAGTTGGGCCAACCAGCGAACAAAGAACAAGCAAAGGAACATAATGGTTGTCTGTAGACGACGACTGCTGTCTGGGTCATCTCGGGTACCCTTTTAAGACAATCTATCAATGCTAGGTTGACGCAACACGCACATATACATTTAGTAATGCAACTAAAACGAATTTGAAGTTATAATAAATAACAATTAGTTTTACTTACCTTCTACTTCAAAGAACACACAAGAGGCTATTGGTTGTAGACAGTTTCAAAGCACGACGGCGAATCACGATGTGCTTGGTTGGAACTGACTCGTGTAGAAGCAACTCGATTGGTTCTTTTCTTCCGTGAGGCTACTGTGTGAATATTATTTGCAAATTCGCAATATTATGCTTACAGAAATGATATACAAATTAAATTGATCTTCAACAGAAAGATTTAACATTTATAGAATCATACAAAGAGAAAATACAAAACATCATCGACTTTTATCAATCTGCTTTCATTATAATTTAGCGCTACCGCTGGGGGAGGTAAAATGGAACAGCCACCGCTGCAGCCTGCTGAGAAAACCGGAGAGTTGTCAATAAACACAACATGTGACGGGGAGCACTGGCAGCGTAGCTCGATGACCCAGTTTCAGCTCCAGCCAAGTTGAGAGTTGAATCAAGTCGTGTACTCCTCGCTGCAATCGATCGACGTGGTATGGCATGCCTCTACTCGTGGGTAAGAAAGATCATTTAGCTTTCACGTTTATTCAAATGACAAGATAGTTATCAAACGGGAGGAGCTGAACTAGACATTTTTCTGCTGTATAAAATACTTATTTTCATCACGAAGGAGCTTGCAATAACAAACAAACGAATCATGTAGTGGTCACCCCTCGTTAAGTATCGTTCGTAATTGCAAGGAGGCTTACTACTTGTCATCAACGTGGGCCTATCAGGAAGACAGATGGTTCACGGCACGCACCGCACAGGCAGACACACTGGTTTAACCAAGTCCAAATCGTCACTCGATACGCCTCATTCTTAGACGAGCGTACCAAGCAGCGCTTTTGGACAACATATTTCGTTGTTTTTTGTATTTAGCCATATCGAAAGCCGTCTCGTGTTATGTATGACCGAAACAATAATATGTACACATGCGTGAGAAGACGGATTTACCAAAAACTTGTCAACATGTTTCCAAACGTTCTTCAAATTGCTGTATACATTTACTTGATAAAGTTGATAGACTTATTTTAAAAAAAATGATAAGGGTACCTACTTATCTAATATGTACATTTCATTATTAGCCACTTAACTATCCATCTCCCTCCATTCATATAAGAGGGTCAATAGAGAAAATACTATTGATTATTTAGAATGGCTTTCGAGTTTGGTTTGCGTAGTGGTTGAATATGTATACGTACGTGTTGGCTTATTTGATTTTGTTTGCATTTTTTATAAATAGTTAGAATGTACGCTTCAGCGGGAATTTGAAACAATTATTCTGCATATTTCTCGTTTTCTATTATTACATGTATATCAGGATATAGTATTGTAACAACTTGACTGGTTAATTGGAATTATGTTTAGAATAAGATAGAATGCTATACATGTTGGTCAGAATACCTGTTTAACAGACAATTATAAACGTCCACATGATCTGAACAATAAATGTCAATAAACCATTGTTTCTAAAACATTTTGACTTAAATCCACATTCTTCATTATAACAAAACATTAATATATTTAACTAACACAAAAGTTTCATAAAAATATATAATCTGACCAAGATGATACAGAATTACTTTGTTGGTCTTGTGTCTATCCAAAGAAGATTATAACAAACTACGGTAGCCTGTTTACATGTGTTTGGTCATACGGTGGAGGAGGGGGATGTTGTCATCGGAATCTAAGTTTTCAGGGGGGGGGGGGCTTAAAAATCCCCTCCCACAATCCATGGTTTCTGACTGTCGGGAAACTAGCAAAGTTTAGATATAAATTATGTTAATTATGTACATTTCGTGTAGGCAGAGTGTCCCCAAATGGTCTTGGTCTATCTCCAAAATGCCCTTAAAACGCATCATTTTGCATCGATCTTAAACAATTTATTAAGGACATGCTCCCATGTTTGCATGAAATGTACTTTTTTCTGTTACTGTTAGTGTTAGAGTAGATATTCAAGCAGAATCTGTTTGATGCTTACAACATGCACAATTTTACATTATTTTCAAGATTTCACCCGAAATACTCTTATAATAAGCTCAGGGGTTGGAGCTTTGTACTCTATTGATTTAGTTTTCATTTCCAAAATGTTACATCCCTTCCCCGTGCAAAAAAACTATCTTGTGGTGCCCTTGATTTAACCCTTTGACTGGATATCCAACTCATTGTCACTGACCCCCATTTTGTGTGTGGTATTACGTCCCTGCTAAGACAGGTACAGGTTTAGATGGTTACTTTTAGAAAGTCCGTTATTCTGACGAGTGTATCATTATGTAGCGGATCTGTAACTCATGAAGTTCATTGTTATGATGATTTGTAACAACGTTTCTGAGAATTTACTTTTGAAGTCAGATTATGAAAGTATGTTGATCCAGTGTAATACAATGAAATGAAGATTTGTAAGTAATCGGACATGTTGTGTACCATACCGAATTCCATCCATTAACTAAACTCCTGATAAAAAACTAATCCTTATATCCGACATTGAAAAATAATTACAGATTCTGAGCAACATAACATAATCTGCTCTTGATCACATAATCCCTTAAAATGTATTCACTTGACCATATGATCATTATGCTTGACCACATGCAGGGGCGCCGGAATTTAAAATGATAGGGGGCAGCGTATGACTCTAAGGGTAAAAACATACCCTGGACAGGGGGGGGGGGCGACTAGTTGTGTTGCTATAACGACTATGAATCCAACTTTGAGAAGATGTCAACACTGGAGGACTGGACTAACTGAGTACCACATGATTACAATATCTTCACTTGCCCATATTGTTATCAGGCGCGTATCTAGGATTTTCAAATGGTGGTGGGGGGGGGGGTATCGGCGCGAATCGTCAGCATTTTTAAGGGATAGGGTGAACGTTTTTGAAAACGATTCAAATCTAGTTTTTTTGGTCTCATATAAGGGGGGGGGGGTATTGCATTATGTCCCCTAGTTAAGCGCCTGATTGTTACCATGCTTTACCGCATGATCGTTTCACTTGCCCAAACGATCATTATGTCTTCACTTGACAACATAATCATTTTGTATTCACTTGGCCAAATGGTCACTATGCTTGATCACATGATCACAAGGTATGTCTTTACTTGAAAACATGATCACTATGTCTTCACTTACAACACGATCACTATGATTGTACTTGGCAACATGATCATTATGTCTTCACTTACAACATGATCACCATGTTTTCACTTAAAACATGATCACTGCTATGTCTTCACTTACAACACTATCCCTGCTATGTCTTCACTTACAACATGATCACTGCTATGTCTTCACTTACAATATGATCACTGCTATGTCTTCACTTACAACATGATCGCTGCTATGTCTTCACTTACAACATGATCACTTTTATGTCTTCACTTACAACATGATCACTATGTCTTCACTTACAACATGACCACTGCTATGTCTTCACTTACAACATGATCACTATGTCTTCACTTACAACATGACCACTGTTATGTCTTCACTTACAACATGATCACTATGTCTTCACTTACAACATGATCGCTGCTATGTCTTCACTTACAACATGATCGCTATGTCTTCACTTACAACATGATCACTCACTATGTCTTCACTTACAACATGACCACTGCTATGTCTTTACTTAAACGACAACATGATCACTGCTATGTCTTCACTTACAACATGAACACTGCTATGTCTTCGCTTACAACATGATTGCTATGTCTTCACTTACATCATGTTTACATGATAACTGCTATGTCTTCACTTACAACATGATCACTGCTATGTCTTCACTTACAACATGATCACTGCTATGTCTCCACTTACAACATGATCACTATGTCTCCACTTACAACATGATTACTATGTCTCCACTTACAACATGATCACTATGTCTTCACTTACAACATGATCACTATGTCTTCACTTACAACATGATCACTGTTATGTCTTCACTTACAACATGATCACTATGTCTTCACTTACAACATGATCACTATGTCTTCACTTACAACATGATCACTGTGCTATGTCTTTACTTGCAACATTATCACTGCTATATGTATAGGATAATCCATATGATAATTACCATATTTGCAGGGTGCTAACAGCTGTGGACAACTGGGAGATAACAGTACAGATGACAAGTTGTTTCCTGTCAACATAGCCAGCGTATCTGATGTAGATCCCTCCATTATTTCATTAGGAGGAGGAGGGGGATTTTCTTTTTTGCTCAAAGGTTAAACCGTTATTGTTATGAACAATATCACTTGCATCCTTTTTTAATTTGCTATTAGTTTGGTGTGTTTGATGCAGTTTTTAGATGTCAATATTTACACAAGCTGTTGTACTGCACATTGGCTCATTCATAAAAGTATAGCATTGTTCAGAATGTTTGTTCATAAACTTGAAGAAAATCGATCATCATGTCTAAAAAAACAAGCTTTACCTCAATATTACTTAAATCTGTACAATTTTCAACTTAAGCTTAATTACTGGTACTGGTATGTCTACAAACAATTTATAATAAATATAATAATAGTTTTAGGTTTATTGAGTCAAAACTAAACTACCCTGGTGTATGCAAAGACATGAATAGACAAGTACACAGAATAAACAAGTAAACAGAATAAACAAATAAACAGACATTCTGTCTTATTATGTAGATAGATGTGAACTTTTTTCTGCAAAATGTGCGCACACAGAACATCAGGGCAATCTTAATAGTTTCATAGCATTTTCATAGTATTCTTAGGAATGTTTTAAATGATAATTTGCTGTTATCAATATTAGGCATTAGATGATATAGCTAAACTTGCCACCTCCTTTAAATAGAAAACAAATCTTATAGATATCCTGTGAAAGTGTTCAATAATTCTTTTGACCTAATGTTTATCTGGTTTGATATTTTAATGAAATTAATTAAAATTATAACTGTCTCATCATGCAGGTTCAGGGCAGTTGTGTCTTTGTGGAAACAATGATAAAGGTCAACAAGGAAGAGACAATAAAGACAGTGTGTTTGTGTTTTCACCACTACTTATTTCACCATCAACCACAGTGAAGAAAGTTACAGCAGGCTGGGATTTTCTTGTTATTATTACAGGTAAACTGTACTTTCTATCTCTTACCACAACAGATTGGGTTTTTTGTTCTCTTTATGAAAAACTGTAGCTGTACCCTTTGATATTGTACGATGTATGACTGTCACAGATTTTTTATTTTCAATTAAAAAAATCAATTCTAGGAAAGATCACCATACTTATAACCTACTTTGATCAATAGCAACACCTCAAAGTCAGGAGAAGCTAGTCTGTTCAATGGTGGCAAGAGGCCTGTTAGTACTCACTGCACCAAGCCAGGTTTGTCTTTTCTCTAATTTAGGATTGATTGATGTGTTCCCAGTGAAGGTAGGAGTGCATCAGGGCTCAGTACTAAGTCCATTACTATTTATAATAGTTCTGGAAG
>JAUUEB010495391.1:0-10535 GCA_032362205.1 Clione limacina
CCCCCCGCCCCCCAGTTTTGTCTGTTCTTTTTTCTATAATGCCATACGTCAAAAGTGATTATTTGTATCGGGAGGTCCACACTTTTAAATCGGAGACTGGTAATTGAAAGTTAACAATGCAATAAGAGGAGCAAAGCGGTGAACAATTCTAGTATGATAAACAATTTCAACATAAGTGTACTCCAATATTCACACAAACTCTAAACAGAAGATACGAAATAAGAAGTCACACTGATTACTTAACCCTTCACCATATACAAGAAAACATTAAAACATAATTTTATCCAGCTTTAGAAGCGATAGAATGCCTTATTTGAATGAAATTGTTACTAAAAACTAAAGATACTCACAAAACATTGTCACAACCAAACACTGAAGTAACAAAAGATCTGATAACTTGAAGCCGCATAATTTTTCCATTCACATCTAACGCCAAACTGAGATACAAAACTGAACAACACACACAAGAAACAGTGGTTGTTGAAATATTGTCATAGCACAGTCTGTAAACAACGATTAGCCCAACCCGTACAAATTATGTTCATTTGAAATCAAACCTATGTAGACTCCAACCCAACCATCATTAATCAAAAGGAAACAAGGAAGAAATCGATATCATGATACGCCCAATGAAGCCAATAATCTATAAAGTAAAGCAACGATGATCGTTAAATCAGACTCAGTTAAATTGATTTATTGAAAATAAAGTTAATCAAACTTGACCTTCGATCTAACATCTCATGTTTGAATAGCGAAACGATTTTAAAGTTATATTTTGAAAACCAGTAGAAAAGTTCAATAGATATTTTGTCATCTATTACAATATACGTTGAATTATATGCTTGCATAATTGAATGCGTGATGATTTCCTCAGAAGTATCTGGGTGGATTTCGCTGTAGTTTGAAAATAGGATAACAAACATACCAAATAGGGAATGAAAGGAAAAAAATACATGAAAATACAAATATTTTGGATTTTATTAATTGATTTCGATATCCCAATCAAATAAAGCCCATTTCATCTCGTCATTTTATAACACCTAACTTACCCCGCCTCACATCGACTCTATATCTGTGAACGTCCCGAGAAAAAGATAAAGGGAAAAAAAGTGGCCGACGACAAAACAACATGATAGAATGACATCCGTGACAAAATCGCTCACTGGTCATTTGACCCGGTTTTAATTTTATTTTTTATTATGCTCTGTTGAACACGTATTGTAATACGTTTGTTAAAACATTCTGTTTTATTCGCACGTTAGCTTTCTTGCCTGGTGCGTGTTTTTAAGCATTGAAATGATGGAGGAATTGGCCTTTTACAACCTTCTTTTTAGTTTACTTCTTCAAACTGTGGGGGCATATTTGCGAATACAGTGCTAAGCGCCATTACCAACCGCGCGAAGCCCCTGAGTTTTGCAGGTCGGTCTCTTTTTTAACGACTTTTATGCGTAAAAAACCTTAGGAGGAATTGGTCTTTGGATACTTTAATATTATCCTGCTACTTCGTCTTCTTAGAGGAAGTCGGGTAACGCCGACGTGACGAAGTGGTTAGTAAGTAATAAACTTCAATTAGAAGATATATTTTAAATATTGACGACGTGACCAAATAGTGTTCACCATATACATAAATAATATATTATAGCAACAACCCCAAGGAACGTTATTCCGCAAACCAACCTTGAGAATGTTGTTTTAAGAAGGTTAGCAGAAGAGACTATCTGCAAGATTTCAGAGTCCTACTTCAAACGATGCGTCCACTATGTGAAGGACATATACATGACAATCAAGGAACTTAACTCTGTAAAACATTTTTTCAAAACTTAGTGTACGGCTTTCGGGGAACCTCTGGAAATACCTAACTTTGACGATGTGAAAAACAGCATGTTTCAAAATTAACAAAGTATAAATAGCAAAAAAATTCGAGGGCAAATAACTCTTTACAAAATATCAAAATTTGATAGAACTATTTTAGGAGTTTACTTGAAGAGCCTATAAGCAAGATTTCAGATTCTTCACTCTGAAGATGTGACCACATCGTGTTACCCAAATTATATATGAAAGGATAGGAAAAACTCAATAAGGGTCATAACTCCGTCAAATTGTCACAAAATTAATTTGATTTCAATAGTGAAGAACAAACTACAGTTTTTGCCTTTACCATCCTACTTAAATTGAACGAAACCCAAGCACTATTTCTTAAGTTATCATGGTAACAGACATACAGACTAACAGACAAACAGACAAACAGACAAACAGACAAACAGACAAACAGACAAACCAGGCAAACCAGACAAACCAGACAAACCAGACAAACCAGACAAACCAGGCAAACCAGACAAACCAGACAAACCAGACAAACCAGACAAACCAGACAAACCAGACTAAAATATATCACTACTCCCAATTAAAAATTAACAATTAACAACGCACAAACACATTGCTGTGTATTTATTTTTTTTAAATCTATCTTTTGAATGTAACATTAAATATGTCCATTTTTGCAGCTAGACACATATTGCAATTAAAATGTGTGTGAATTAAAAATAATCGATAACATTTAAATGGATGTAAAACAATACGTCATCCGATCACTTCAATATGGAATGGCTGTGTCTTTTATCAGATCATTATGGATTAATTTAATTAAAAAGGCAAATAAAGAGAATGCTGATAGATGACAAAGAAAAAAAAGAATGGAAAAATTAATTTGCGACCATAAATTATATGAACGTTAAATGATATTATTTACATCTGAGGCAGACTTGAGAATATTTTATTGTAGAAAAATAATCAATAAATATGACACTACTCTCATTTTTCTGTGTAAATCATTAGGTTATGTGTTTGAATTATTCATGAAATAATTGATCGATCAAGCTCTGTTGTCAAATTATTGTCATCTTAATGATATACTAGCTTTTTATTTGAAACGCCCGTTTACCTCAAATCACTGTGTGGCTTAAAGTTAAAACAAAACACAAAACAGATGTTACACGATGCTCAATACATGTATCATTTATAGCCACTCAATGTCTGCCCTCATCTATGGATAAGACATTAAATGTCTACACAGCACGATATTTTATATAATTTACCCAGATGTAGAAAAGCTTACATATTATGTGGATATACATTCCAAAGTAAAAACAGGATTAGTTTGTGTTCCGGATATTTTTGAAATATCTTTTAACGTTGTAAAATTTGTAACGGTTTTAAAGTCAACCAACACGCATAAAAGTTTGTATCGTCATCGGTGTAGTGATGTACCATAAAATCTCGAGGTTCACTGCGAGATAGAGACAGGGGGAGGGGGGGTGCTTTTATAATGGTAGTAGTCTTTAAAACGGAACAAATTGAGTGTTTCAAGCTGGTCCCCCTACATCCCCTGTACCCACTTCACTGATATACCTTCGACGTATTTGATAATATTCAGATAATTTTCTCACAATATTAGAACTTCGAATATTCTAGTAGTGAATAAAATTTTCATCAAACGATCAATTTTTTTTTCTGTTTCAACTTCGAATAGAAAAATAGATATTTTCAAGTTTATCTTCATAGTCAAATGAAACAAGATAGTGTCACATTGTTCAAAAATACATATTGACATTGACCTTCCAAGCTAACTTCATTAATGTATTAATCACAATCCTGTCAAACTCTAAATATAACATGTGTAACTTGATAACTCTTTCTTTGTTCGTTTTTAAAAAAAATACGAAAATTGTGACAACAAAGATTGAACAGAAATTTTTCTCATACTGACTAATGTTTTAAATATCTTAAAAAGGGCGCCTTACTGTCTTTTAGATTCCAAAAGAAGTAAATGTATCACCCAGAAAATTATTGATTTTGATTAGTTTCTTTTTTAGCCGATAAAAAACGAAGCAAACATATCAAATGATGCTGACCTTCAATAACAACATTTTGACCTTGTATTGACCTTGAAATGCCCTTTAAGTTTTAATGTCACTTAGAAAATGAAATATTTGATCTCAAATGAGGGAGCCATGTATCATATCTTAATATAGTAAGTATTTGGTAGCTATAAGGTAAATCCCGTTTCATGTTTTGTCGCATTTTTAAAGCTATACTTTGTCTGAATTCATTCAAAAGAAGCAATTTTTGCCTATAAAATTTAACACATAAAAACTCATCTATCAAATTGCCCTGCTTTTATCCAAAATAGCAGTATATCTCTACATATCCTACTGACTATAACGAATGGTGAAGAAAAGCTCAGAGCAAGAACCAGACTCTTTCTAATCAAACTCCTCACTTTATAGAAAACAATTAAATATCGATACTCTGTTTAATTAATTGGATACTTCTAAGTATTCCTCCAAAACAATAGTTCTCAGTAATTCAAAATAGAGTCCATTATTACATACCTAATGCAACGTCTGAAGATAAAAGCCTCATTTTTTAGAACGCAATAAACATTCACTGGAGATACAATTTGATCCACGAACTAAAAAACTGTCTTCTTAGAAACCTCTAAGATAATCAGAATATTGGCCCCCATGGGTCTTGTCCTTCGCGTCACGTAGCAAAGCCAAGTGACTAAGGGATAAAACTATGCTCAACCCACATCGCAAGTCAGTTCTTTATGTCCATCTCGTATACTGTCCGATACTCGCGTCTAAGGAATATGTGGAAATATCACCCACGCTCACGCCTTGTGGAAGACGGAAATAAACAAGAGATGACCGTTATACAAATATAACAGAGGGTGATATCACACACTAATTATGGATTGTAGGTTCCAGATCTTGTACGCGCTTATTGTAACGTGACCGGTCCAGATCTCGTTCGCGCTTATTGTTACGTGACCCGGTATTGATTTGTTACAAGACTTCTCTTCTCATGTTAATATCATGAGTTCTACTCAGGCATATGTAAACAAGAGTTTTTATTGTAGATTACTTGCATTAGGTTTTCAACCGAAAATCATTTACTCAAAATTATACAGGGCCGTTTAAATTCAGATACTGGCCTCTTTTTAAGGGAGGCACGACATTGTTTACAACACAAGGGATTAAAGAAGTCACTTAAAACCTTAACTCAAAAGAATTTGTCTGATCTTGATAATGTTAAAAACAATTCTATTTAACGTAACCATGACATTTTTTATCATTAAACCACCGTGCCAAGCTTAACATCCCTTTTGATTTCCATAAGACATTGTACTATTCTAAAACTACGCCCAAATTACGCTAGTCAAAAAGCTCGAAATCGAAAGACAAAGAAGGCGACTTTTTGACACTCGTATTGAACTCCGTGCGGTTCTGAAGAAGTTTACAATCGATTCTTTTACCACATAAGATAAGAATGTTCCAAACTTTTGCTGACATCCAGAAGAAAACTAATTTCAAAATCATCAAAATGAAACTTGAGTTACTAGTGTTACACGTTACAAAAGGTCTGTAATGATTAAGTAAGAAATTGCAGTTTTGGGGTAAAATGTGTCGAAACTGTCAATTCACCGATGCGCTCCCATGGGGATATAAAAACAACAACATGAATATCCGATTCCAAACTACATTATAAATCTATTTTAAGAACAAAATTCATTTTGATAATCCAAAAGCGTAACACTTTAATGTTGAAAGTGAAAAGACTGAAGAACGACAGAAGAAGACACTGATGTATCATGAGTTATGGTGGTATTTTCTTGTCCGATATATTTTAAATTCTTGTTCTAGATACTTTAATTTCACAAATCAAGGCATGAGTGTTAACCCAATATTTGTAGCCAATGATTTCCTATAATTTCAAGAAACTAATAATCAATTCCTATCGATACCGGAAATTCATAAATCTTTGTTATCTCAAGATATACAATCAGAAGTAAACCACGTATTATTTTAAAACACGTTACGGGTTTTTATTAGATAAAATAATTATATGTAAATGAAGTGCTCAAGCCTCGAATCTGAATAATGCCAGTGGGGAAATAGACGTTGGAATATTTCTGTCGATACAACGTTTATTAACCAGTTTGTTGTATAAGTAGGTGTTCTCTTCACCTTCATCGACCCCTTAGATATGTCTATGTGGACATTAACACAGATCTAGTTTTAAAGCTTATCAAAGCTTTTTTTACTTGTTAATTGATGCTGTTTATGAATTTGACAGAAGTCTCATTTTAGCTTAAGTGGTGTTGCCAGTGTTTATATTGATTGATTGTTTTATACATGCCGGGAAGGAAGAATCAGCCCGGTATGTTTGTGGTTCAAGTATAATACACTATACAACCAATCAATATGAAATACTGCTGTTCAATTAATGATTTATTGTCAGGGGGCTCAAGGACTTAACTTAATTGAAAGATGTTAATGTTTCCTTTGCTATGAGAATATTCCTGTATAGATATGATTGATTAGAACAAAAGGCAAAACACTGAAGATCCAGTCATGCGGAACAGGAATAATTTAGATATTATTACATAGTTTTCTTTCTTTTCAAAACATTGATTAACGTGTCCGTTAATAATTTGGCTGTAAGCTATGACCTTGCACTCGTTGAACTTTGCTTAGTTGGCGGATTTTGGTAAGTGAACTGATTTTCGGCGTTTGAATGATGTTACCGTCAACACTTGGTAGATTGTAGTATGGTAAAAAACAAAGCATTTTTACTTAGGCGACGCTTATTTAAAAACATATGTTTTGAGATTATACGGCGACTGTGCAATATTATGTACCGAAAATTGCACAACCTCCTTGCTCGGTCATAGTATACTACAGAGTATATAAGTCAACGTTCATTCTATTTCGAATCAGAATTGTCATATCAGATTTTAGACAAAAATCCACCGATACTCGTTTGGGAACAAAACTATCTCATGCAAGCGTAGGTTGTATTTTTTAAAACCATATTTGGTTTAACAGGGCCAAAAAGCGTCTGTTGTAAAGGTTTAACATCCTAATTTGCGCTTACAAATCAACAACTTATTCAAGCACACACCTACACATTTTCTTTATAAAGAATGACAATTGCAACATTTGCTCATTTTACTAGTTGAGTGTTCCTAGTGATGGCAGAGAATATTTAGTTTGTGATTTAACACTGGAGATACTTGGTAACATTTCCTTCGTTCCTTACCAATTCTATAATAATATTAAATGGGATGAATATGTCCCTGATCCCTTCAAAAGGAACCCTATTTCCCGTACATCACAGCCCTTAAGTCCCTAGATGATCTATGCGAAATCCCACATTGAGAGAAAAAAGCTGTCTGTTATTGACAAATGGTTTTTGTTTAAGACATTGATCAGAGTTGGATGTTTTCATTAGGTTAATGGAACTGAGTAATTACAATATATATGCATCAGAGATATAGGCAGAAAAAAGCATTTTTGTAAATCCGAAGTGATCGGAGAACAGACATATTGAGGGATAAATGGTAATCTTTAAATTGTTTAGTGGTATCGTTTCTTCATGTGAGTGTGTGTTTTAGTGTGTGTGTGTGTGTGTGTGTGTGTGTGTGTGTGTGTGTGTGTGTGTGTGTGGGTGTGTGTGTGTGTGGGTGTGTGTGTGTGTGTGTGTTGTTACATATTTTTACACATATTCTTTTTTTTTCGTTTTACATAATGACCCAGCTAACCCAGAATAGTTCTCTTACCCAAAGCTTTCTGTACGGCCGGCGGTGCGCAGACATTGATTGTGAATACAATAGTGTAGTAATGATGGTGATAATGATACGTTGCTACATTTTGACATCTCACATCGTTATTTGAGTTTAATTTCCCGTTGACCACGTTTATTTAAATAGTTTATAAAAACATCATGGCAATGTCCGTAGCACATTAATAAAGAAGTCGGATACAAATCGTTACACATTCATTACTTTCAGTTAAGTCATAATCATAATCTTATAATTAAAGGACGGTATATAATTTTAAGATATATTGATATCTGAAACAAACGAAACCCAATTCAAGATTTTTTTCAAAGAGTACACGAGATTACATAATTACGCCAAGTGTCTCAAATGTTTGACTTCTAGGTAAACACTTGATCAAAAGTCTTGATGTTGTCTATATTGCTCGCTAACTAGTGATATAAGGGTAAAAAATACGATTAAATTGTGCACACTTTCAGAAGCTCCATTATACATGGCAACATATTTCGGCTTTTTTGCTTTCTTATACACATTTTCTTGATGCTACAGAAACTGCTGACAAGTCTTAGGTATGTCCCAAAGGGGATCAAACACTTCGTCATCCACCCCGATAATCTCTATGACTGTGACATAATAGTAATTGATATTTTATCTTTAAATGACTTTAATATGTAAGTTTCTTAACATAGGAAAGGGGTAATATAAGGGGTAATACATTTAACCAGTTAAACAGCAATAAAAAGCAAGGAAACATGGTGTTGTGCAGTTGCTATACAAAGACAATTGGTAATAAATAATGTATCAGTTGAACAGCAATAAGCAACAAGTTAACATGTTGTTGTGCAGTTGCTATTGAGATGTCCCGACAGTCTTTCAATAATTCAGGATATTCCTGACGTACTTCTTCCAATTACTAATTTTTATTTACCTACGTTTGATACACTTGATAAAAGCACAGACTACACAGGACAATTAAGGTGAACCTACATTTATCGATCGCTTTTTGCCACCATCACCTTTTTGTCTAGTATGTAACAGCAATAATGAAATTATTGAAAAAGAAAACAGTTTTCTTTGCAATGAAAACAGGGATAGCATAAGACATTCCATCAAATTTGAGAATCTAGTTATGGTTAAAATAAGACTACCTACTTTCGTTTTTGTAAAAGACTAAAATTAGATTTACATGTTAAATCACATGTCAGCTCTTTAAAAAATCAAATCGAAGCACCAAAAAAAGGGAAGACAAAGCTCATAAAAAACGTCGGTCACTGATCTAATTATATAAAATATAATTGACAAATTTGAAACAGACCATTTTTAAATCTCACATGACTAAGTATTCTCATGAGAACAACAAACACAGATACATCAACTACAATAAGAAGATCTCGCAATAATAATCCCCTACACTATACAGAACGCCAAAAAAATGTTAGAAGAGCCAAAGTGGAATGAAAATGTAGACAATTGAATGTTGAATGTTTATTTATTTAGAGACTATTAGCCCAGACGTTTATTGTGTTCTAAAATACATAACACAGTTTAGTGAAAACCTAAAAGATAATAGAATACAAATGTTGATATAAAAAAACTTATTTTTTTGACAAGCATAAAAAGTAAGAAAATAAAGACCTGCTTTTCTTTATCATATGCCTGGTAAAAAGTAAAGCATTATCTTTCCTTCCAATTTACCTTGTTACCAGAGAATACAACCTCATTTTAAATCAAAGTTATTGTAAAAGGTAAAGACCATCTCTCTTTATTCACCATATGCTTTGAAAAAAGTGAAGAAAGTCTCATTTTCTTAATAGTATGACTTGGAAGACTTACCTTTTTACCAAGGCATTGTGAAAGTTGAAGAGCATCTCCTTTGTTTACCATATGCACTGTAAAAAGAGAAGACCAACTTATTTATTGTATATTCTTCATTCTCAAAATAAAATTGAGTTATTAGAGTATTTACCCGGTATTGCCCAGGATTGCACATTCACAGAACAATCCCCTTGATGTTTTCCATATATCGTTGCAATTTTATTTAAATGTGTATCGTGATCAAAGGAAGAAGAATACGGCGGCTTTTATCACTTCTTTCGCCCTGGATACGGAAACATTATAATTTATTGATGTAGATATTCACGCTGATTAAATATGATGAAGACTAATGAATTTGGATAGATAGAGCAAATTTCACTGCTGTCCCATTAGAATAAAGACTGCCAAAAACGTTGACGAGGATGACGATAACGGACATAATCCTAATATAGATACGATACCAATCAGTGTGTTTGTCCCCACTTACCAGTGTTGTATCGCTGATGTAACGTGGCAACGTTTGTAGCGTAAGGAATCAGATGAAGATTTTGTCATTTACTATATTAATTTGTCTAATAGTTCTGAGGTTTATCAATTATGTGAATAGGTCACGGTGAAGCTTTAGCACTGGTAGCATTCTGTATTGAAAAGCAGTATGACGTTAAAGAACTTTTGTATATTCTGAATAAATAGCGAAGACTTTTCTAACCTTTGTAACATAACATGCTAGATAGACAATAAGAGCACCAGTGGGCTTAGGGGTCCCCCTGAAATTACCAGGTTCCCTGCTCCCTTAGAATTCAGAAAAATGCCTAATTCGAAAAGTAGTTCTACCTACAGTAGCCCCTCTGTAGGTTAGAATCAAGTAATTAAAAAATTGTTGATCAGCACCTGTGACTAAAATGAAAAGTTAGATGATTTTAAGACTGTTTTAAAACCGTGAAATATGTTTCTATAGTGTGCTATTTTTCAGTATTTTATAATTGTGATAAAAAGTGGAGCATGTAGGCACAGACATGTGTAGAATATAATTTTCATTGTTACTACAGAGCCAATTTTCAACTTGCCATACTCCGACCATTTAGCGTCTTATGGC
>JAUUEB010495402.1:0-10534 GCA_032362205.1 Clione limacina
TTTTAATTGTTCCTTGCTATATGTACACAAAAAGGGAAACAAACCCTTTTAAAATACTTTATTTAATTAATATTGTTGAGTTTTGCATAAAGTTAAGTCACCATATATTACTTATGGCGTAACCAACAGATTTATATCTATTTCACTTGAAAACATGTATTGAAATGCAAGTTGTCCGATACCACGATTACCATCTACTCATTACAAAGTCTGAAGCTAAAAACAAACATAATCAACTGTTTTTTTGTTCATGTATTTTGAGAAGAATTATTTCTACTATTATCACAATTATTCGCCTATGTATTTCAAATTATCTGCATTGTTAAAATATTAAACAACAAAACTTTTGACAATTTCAGATCAAACTGGCTACCAAAGACCTGAAGGTTTTCTCCATTACCTTTTTCTTGTACTTCTTTGCCTTCTCTGCTACTGCCTTCCTTCTGTTCGGCCACGCCATGAACACCTACCAGAGTTTTGTCTCGGCAACAGAGTCTATGTTTGCCTTTGCATTAGGCAGTTTTGACTATGAGGGAATGGTTACAACACAACCATTCTTGGGACCGTTCTTTTTCTACAGGTAACTTTACTCTAAAATACTAGTGAGCACCCGTTTTGCAAGTTTATATGTAATGATTTTGTATGTAATGACGTTTTCTCTCCATCACTAGGGTGTGCATCGCGTATGAGTGCAGCGTTGGAAGGATCCCTTCACGGGCTTGAGAGCGTACTTAACCAGCAATATGGGGGGGGGGTATTTTTGAATACTTGGATTTCTTACCATATTATTATAACTATGATAACATACAGCATGAAAACTGTAGATTACAAAAAAGGATGACAATTTAAAATAGCTATTAATAATAAAAATAATAATAATACTTTTATTGCCATATTGTAAAATCATGGTCATTTACAAGAGGAAGTTGTCTTGGTGTTGGTAGATTTATACATCAACTAGATAGACATATACATTCACAAATACAAATCTATACCGATCATAACAACAAGAATGAGAATAAAAGCCATAGAGTACTAAAAAATAAAACAAATATCTGACTATGATCAGAAAATACAAGTGCATCATACTTATGATTGGAATATTATTCAGATTTTTCAATCATGACTCAGTTAGACCGTCGGAAAGAATTACCATTGCTCGGGGGGGGGGGGGTACAAACTATTCCTGAATCTTTCCGTTTTGGTCATAACATAACGGTTCCGACGACCTGATGGAAGAAGTGGGGTTCGCCGGATGAGAAGGGTCTCTTATTATTTTTCCACTTCTGTCTTTAACACGATTCGTATAGAGGCGGAAGCGATGATTTTTGAGGCGTTTTTGACAACACGATTCAGGCTAACCTTTTCTTGCTGGGTGGAGTTACCGTACCAGACAATAATTTAAAAAGTTAATACGCTCTCAATTACGGCACGGTAAAATCTGACGAATATTTTAGTGTTTAATTTAAATTTCTTCAATTGTCTTAAAAAGAACATACGCTGTTGAGCCTTTTTGATTATCGTAAAAAGAGACCTAATACAATTAATATGAGAGTGTTTGAAACTGTGCCTACGCTGGAAAGCATTCCAAACATTTAAAATAGTCTCCCAAATATGCATGTCTACTTCCCCGTTTTAAAATGCTTAAGCAGCTGAAATATCTAAGTTTGATTAAATGAAAGTGAGGGCCAAAAGTTACTCGAAAAACTAGTCAAATCTGTTAATTTTGAGACATCAACATCAATTGTGACTCATTGAAGAGTTTTTTTTTTCTGTCAAAAAGAAAAACAATATGCCCATTTACAATGCTGAGTCGGCATCTTTTGTAAAGTGGCATAAAGGGAAAAAACGGAATTCCAAATAACTAAGTCCGCTGCCATTTTTAGAAATATTTTTTTTATTGGCGTAGATTTTAAGCGAGTACAGGGGTATAAGCTTAATTTCATCATTATCAGAGTGAGAAAGGGGACTTAATTCAAGATGGCGGATATTTCGCTATTTTTAGCTTTTTCGATTCAAATCCATCGGATGAGACATGCAAAACATGTGTTTAAGCGTGTTTTAAGGCGGGACATCTGTTTTTGGTAAAAATCAGAAAAATTTGATTATCTCATCAATTATCATATTATTTAATATTTTTGTTGTGAGAGCTTAAACTTCAATATGTTATTTTCATGTAATCCCATAACGATATGTATCAGCGGTATATTTGTGTCTCCCACGAACGTTTTTGTGATCACTTTTAGCCATTCACAAGAATTGCTGACTAAGCATTTTCAACAGTCAAATTTATTCTATTTTATCGGAATAATCAAATATAAGGTAAGACAAAAAAAATGTCGTAGTTTGAAAACGTTTCTGTTAATTTTGGTGACTTTTTGAGAAATTTACAGGTCTGTAAAGTTTTTCGCGTAACTTTTGGTCGGCAGTAAACATCACGGGTTAGGTCCGCAACAAAATCTAGCATGAAGGCTATTGATTCCAATGTTCCTTATGCTTTGTTATGTATGCAGTGTTGTTCTTATAGTATAGTTTCTTTATAAATATATTGTTTTTATTGAATGAGATAAACATACATTTATTCTCAATAATTGATGTTTGTTCTTTCCTCAGCTATATCGCTGTGGTGTATATCGGTCTGATGAGCATCTTTCTTACCATTATAGGAGACTCGTTCACTACGGTCAAGGCTAACACAGCCTTACAAAGCAACGACTACGAACTTGTAGACTTTTTGTGGAAGAAAATCAAAAATATTTTCAACTAGATTTTCGCTTCAACTCAGATCCCCAAGGCGTTTAAGATTGATATTTTCATCAAAGGTGTTTGTACACTTTTTATCTTAAAATGTTCACGGCGAACTTGTTTCTAATTGATTGGATTAGGATGGGTTGTACGGTGTGGGTTTTATATCTATGGCATTGATTTTGTAAGCATATAAACGCAAATTATAGGGAAAATAAAGAGACAAATTTATTCAATATGGGAAATATCTCAGCCTTTTGTTTACGCTATAATTATGAGTTTGTGAAATGTGACAACGATTTTTGTTTGTTTTTGTTGATTATTAGTATACTCTGTACATTATTAGAGAACTAATCATCATCTTATTTTTTAAACGAAAATAACACTTTCAATGCAGAAAAACACGTCTCTCATGGGGTGTAATTAATCCATATTCTGATTAAATTAACTTAGTTGCAGCAAAATGGCAATTATGTATTTTGTAAACGTTAACGGAATATTGTTTTAAAACCTTTCATAAAGTCTCGTGGTATCAATGTTGAAAATTGTCTTTTCCCCCAATCTTACAAACTGGAATAAAATGACTTTAACGTTCACGTATTGGTTTTGTTTCCAATGCAGAGGAGAAAAATGAGTCAATGGACAGAAGAGAGAAAAAGTGGGGGCAATAAATAAAAGACAACCTACCAGATATAATGCATATATTCGTATTTCTTCTAAATTGGTTCAATTTCACCGAACTTTTGGCTTCTTGCGATGAGAACTGTCACTGCATTAAATGCATCTTTTGTTCTATTCATTTATTGAGCTTTTATTTTACACATCCCGCATCAGGATTCCGTCCTCCTTTTGAATCATATTCACTCATTGAACTATTCACCATACTTAAGTCATTTGCTTAGCTGTTGATTGATTATGTGTCTGTAGCTGTCAGTTGATGTTCTTTAATGCTTGTTACAAGTCACTCTTTTTATTTTAATAAACAAAACTAATAATAGAAATGTTTGTCCTAATAATTAAGAATTTGATTGTTTTGCTCGTGGAAAGTAATTGGCCTTGATCTTTCAAAAGATTAAGATGACTGTTCTTTGATAACTTAGAAGGTATTATACCCGGAGAGATGGGTGAACATGACACTTTCGCCCTCATTGTATTCATATCTCAAATCACCACTTGGTCGATGACACTATTAACTATTAATCTAATTAAAATAAAATCAACGTCAAATACGTCATCAAAAAGCTGGGTTCTACCCGTAGTTACTATTAGCCTGCTGGCATCGGAAGAAAGCCGAGACAGTCCGTCTTTTCGAGAACCATCAGTAAAAACAACATTATCTCAGCTTACCGTTTCCCCTTTCTCCCCAAATCACTCGACTCTCAATAGTTTCTATCTGCAGCAAGACATGATTCGCGCGGGTTGCTCCTCACAACGTAAGTATATATATGTTATTCTCAGCAGGCGCGTAGTTAGGATTTTGAAATGATGAGGGACATCCTTGGATATTATCAAAGCAATTGTCCCGAAGCGGCCGACATTTTTGAAATAGGTTTAAAATGATATACAATAAGAGCTTTTTGGATCTCAAATGGGTGGACTTTCCCCCATGGCCCCTGGTTACGCGTCTGCTTTCTCTCACAAGGTACTTGTACATATGTTTGTTTAGATGCCCATATGTTGTTAAACGCATTTTGGTTTAATAAACTGAATTTAATTGAATCGTGAGACAGCCAGGCGCGAACGTGCAGACAGTGTACGCTGGGTGTCGCCCAGCCTCTCTGCTGATTTACCCCCTTCCTCATCCGCCAAACCTACCTTTCCCATTTCTAAAGATTGAAATTTGGGAACAAAATCAACACACAATATGACGTTTGATGATTCAAGAACTATCATTGCCCAATCACTGAGAGAAGTGCATCAATGTTCACGTAGGTGTATCGTGTTACTGAAGAAAGGTGTGGGGTTTAAGGGGATGAATGAGACAGTAAGTGACAACTCGCACGCCTATGATTTTTCAGACTTTGCATAAATATATAAATATATAAATATATACACGAAAGAACGTCATATATCGTGACAATGTATGACAATCTTAAGGTGATTCGCTTTAGATGATTCGCACCTGCATCTGGACCCAGTTCGTCGGTATTGGACTGCCAGCTTTTCGAGACCCAAGCATTTCAAATAAGATGACGGCGTATCCTTTAGAGTTGAAGTCAAATTAATTCAGAGTCAAACGATCAGTTCGATCCAACGCTCAAAACGGCTCAAACGATATGGTTGTCAGAAATGCTCACTTGAATTTTAATTCAAAACGACCCACTTATGACCGATCGCACTCAATTGCTAGTCTTATGTGGTACCAGTTGTCTATGTAAAAGGGAGATCAACCATACTTCAGGTTTCTTTTTTGTGAAATGTTCAGATTTGAACATAAAATAAATTATGATTTCTTCAAAAAGGCTAAAAATGCTCGCCGCGACCAGATTGTCTAATTTTGACGCGCTGATTTCAAAAATGTCATTCATTTTGTGATTTAACTTATATTCAGAAAAAATTATTAAGAACATTTGTAAAGCCAGTGACTGAAAACTTCAAAAGTTTCCGCGCGTACCACGGTCGTCACCGATATCCTGTTTCTTTCAACTACACCCCGGTCAAATTCCTAACAGAGGGGAGACCACTCATATTTATCATTTCGTTGCATGGCTACTACTGATATATGATATATAGTACTATAAAACGAGTGATCGTTCGAACACGAAACCGACCCTAGTCATAAAAATCGTTGCCATTGTATGATCAGAAACAGGTGAGCCAACTTCAACACTACAACAAAGAAAAATGTTTCGGGTGTTAACTATATTTAAAAGATCAGGGGTTGAAGCGTCTTAAGCCATTCTCCGACGTCACCAGTGTCAGATATCTGACTTTTCCTTTTGACTTGATGATGGAGAAAGTGAGGCTCACGATATTGTGCACTTCCTTATTCACTCTTATTAAAGTCACGCGCAAATTATTAATCACAACTTAGACTAGACATGCAGTGATGAATGATCTTGTCACTTGCATAGGATTTACTACATCATTGTTAGGAAAGACAACACACTTGGCATTAGAGCTACCAAGGCCTTAAGCGCCAAAATTATTCTTTCAATGTGTTTAGAAATGTATATGTTTCAAATTTAATGCCTTTTGTAGTGTAAAGGTTTATAGTAAAATCACTAGTCTAATTATGCAGATGACAAAAGACCTTTTTACATTTATACAGGTGGTCTTGTATCTTTATAATCATTTGATTACATTTTGTTTTAATTTGATGAATAAAAAGACTTGCTCGTTAGTGATCTTCAGCAATCTCAACAAATATTTCTGAAAGAATATGCGTTTATAAAACAATTCAAGGACTCATTTTTTAATTCTGTTATCTCATACGTACGTTGTGGATGGTTGCCTGGAATAAATTCTATCATAAAATAGCATTAAAAGCCACTTTGGTTAGGGTGATAAGGAAGAAGTCTGGTCCCAACCGAAAGAAAAAAAACGTATTTTGACTACGTATCCAGGTAAACCAACCTAGTTTAAGTAGGTGGGAATGATAAACAAAGTCAAACTGTGAAACAACCTCATCAAAAGAAATAAGACGTTACTATAAAAATAGTTCCATACAGATAAAGGTCACTAGTTCCAAGAAGAAGACAACACTTGTTTTTCACAGAGATCAAGATGTGTAATGTATACAGGAGGTATGCCACTGGTCAGTGTGATGCTAGCAAGGTGCTTACGATGGAATGATATTTTTTGTTGAAAAACCTGGACATGACATGTTTGAAAGATTGAGAACAAAGCGTGAGGAAATATCAAAATCTCTCATATTCTTTTTGCTGGAGAAAATAATTCAAAGATCTCTATCATAACAAGCATGAAAAGTATAACATAACATAATTGGAAGAGAAAAATATATCTAATTGATTTTCCAGATGTCTGCAAATGCGGGATATAGTTTCGTAATTACATCATGGCTCTTCTAAAACATTCTAAGACATGGTTTCCTGTAAGTGGACAGCGAGACATTATTTAATGGGACTACAAGTCCTAACAACTGCGTTCTGGCTCTAAATAATTCAATAAGTATTTTTTTGCTTTAGCTTTTCATCTTGCTGATTTGTTATATTTTTCTTTGTTGTGCTGTTTTTGTCATACGTGGTATGATTTACATTTTCATAGATGGATCCATGTTTAGAATATGGCCCCCTGACAATGTTAATTGAAGAAAAGTGACAACAGAGATAATAAACTTACTCTTTTTAGCTTCTTTCCTAAATGAAATCCTGTGAAGGTTCATCTGTTTTAATCATAATATATATATACCTTGAACATGGCATCGCGTCGGGTGCAAGTGGGGGGGCACTTGCCCCCCCCCTGGATTTTTTGAAATGTGTGGATTTTTCTGAAGGATCCTTAAAAATGCACCATTTTGCACTTATTTTTCAAAACTTAAATTATAATTATACTTTATCCGGGAAAACGCAACGACGACTGATAAACGCAGTACGGGAAAACGCAACGACCACGGCTCAATTTTTTAATCTTCAAGAACGCAAAAGTATATTACCATTAGAAATATAATAATTAAGCCATCAGACGTTCTTAAAATGCACATTTTCATTATTATTACTTCAAAATTTCCCTTGACCATGACCTGTATTATTGATAAAAACTACCAAAAAATGCTTTTCCGTACGGTAACTTTTTTACTCTTTAAATTAAGAAAATTACCGACGACCAATGTGACCACTGAACCAAAATCTTGTTGGTCCCAAACCTAGCGGTTACATCATTTAGCTTAGTATTGAAGAGCGTATTTAACATGTAGGCGCCTACTTGATTTAACATACAGACACATGGCCCCCAGTTCATGTGTTCAGACGATTTGTAAAACAAAATAGCAGCAAACATGTAAATTTGAAGTGATCACAAAATCTTCTTATCATAATGGAGCTAGGAAAGTTAATCACGGATGGTCTAAACACGTTTTTCTAGGGAGTTTTAGATCGACAAGTGATAATTTTCTTATAGTTTCATGTGTTGCAGATCGCGTAGCGATATTTATTTTTTGATTTGAAGCCTAACTTTTGCGTTCTTGAAAATTAAAAAATTGAGCCGTGGTCGTTGCGTTTTCCCGTACTTCGTTTATCAGCCGTCGTTGCGTTTTCACGTCCTACGTTTAGCCGTCGTTTTTTAGTTTGCTCGTCCTGCGTTTAGCCGTCGTTGTTGCGTTTTCCATTCCGTCGTTTTTATGTTAATTGGTTTATGTAAAAGAAATATCAAATAATACTCTCACCCTCTGTCCTAATTGGTTAATCTGACTTACACGTTCGGAGAACGGGGCATCTACTAGTACAATTAATAGTTGTATATTTCAGACATTAACTGGATGCTGCAGCTCCTACATCTTTACTTTTAAGTATCTGCGTTGTTCCCTTGCCTTCTTGAGATCCATGATCAAAATCAATGAGTGTAGTTGAGTGTAGCTGAGCGTAAATTTGTATTGCCAAATTAATCTATGAATAATCATACACAGGGTGTCTCGATACTTTAGATTTTTCATGATAGTCCATTTAATCAGCATTAAAAAACTTTTATAATTTCAGGTGAAATATTTCTGAAGCGTGCTTATAAACACTTTTTATAGACAGCGTTACGTCTTTATATACTCAATTGGCCTGATGCAGCACTGTTTTTGTTGATGTAATTAGTGGAAAGGCTAGAATAAGCATCATTTTGCTATTTAAAAAAGTTAAAGCTTTCAAATGTCAAAACTAGATTATTCTAGACATTTTTTGTTACATATTTAAAAAGTGAAATTCAATATAAAACTTCTATTTCCAACATTTCTTTTCATTAAATGGTTCAAAAGTCAATACAGTAAACACCTGTTGACATTTAGTACGGATGATTAACAATGTATATCAATATACCTTATTTACATGAGAAAATCAAAAACATTATGTCGCGTTTTGTATTTGATGTGTGACGCGACTGTTTATTTTAAGATTAATTATATTTCATACTACCAAACAAACAATTTAAAAAACAAAATGTCATATCTAAAAGTATAGGCACGCTTTTATATTTAGAAATATGAAGTATAGGCCCGCTTTTATATTTAGAAATATGAAGTATAGGCCCGCTTTTATATTTAGAAATATGAAGGTCACCTGAATTATATTCAGTCATATCATCTTTACATTTTAAATGAAAGGATTTCATAAAATCGCACATTTGGTTAAACCAATGAAAGCCTCTAAAAGCCAAAAACAGAACAGAAAGATGGTGGCAATAATAACAACTTGGACGAGACAACGAGTATTCAAACATGTTGTCAACTAACGGAAGTCGATAGAATTAGTCTCTTTAAAACACGCCGTACGAGAACAATCGAGATGTCACAATACTGTTTGAAATCATTGTTGGTTGAAGGAGGCGACAAATTGATTTAGAAGATCCTTTCTGATGGAAGACAAAGTCAAATACCTTAAGACCCAAGCAATCAATGCGTGAAATAACATCTCTCATCTTTTAGGTGTTGCAAACAGCATAAGCATACAATTGGTTTTAGTTTAGGAGAGCTATACGAGAAAATGGTGGAGGAAATAAACAGAAGGATCCAATGGAAATTGCTGACGATTGAAAGGACTTTATATTGAGCGTGAGGATGAAACAAGTTTTATGTCTATTGTTGGTTATTGGATTGGTTGATGTTTCCAGTGCCTAGTCAAATGGACCAGACGTCTTGAAAGTGTTACGATGGTTTCAAACAACATGATAACCGAAAATAGATTATTTCGCAGCATAATTGAAAAAAAGGAAAAATAATTATGTATTGGGGCTTTGAAAAGTCTTGTCTGGTAGTACCACATCGGGAAAGCATTCACAATACGATTAAAAAAAGGTTCCCCAGGATGAAATATATGTTTCACAATAGCAATTATTGACCTCTGAAAATTCCAAATGTACCACAAATTCCATAGTAAAATAATGAAAGTCCCTTCAATAATTAGTTACTTACCATTATTGACCGCTATGACAAAGGTGACTGTTTGGAGTAGGAGTTAACTCAAAAAGACGATAGTCCGTAAGGTCGCAAAGGTCATGCCGTGCTTGAAGTTCAAACCAGTGCATGACTTTATCCTACTTATACAGTATAGTCGATGGCAAAAAAGAATTGACGTCACACTTTTTAAACACTTATACAGCACTTCATTAAATGGCAAAACTAGAAACACGAGTACTCAGATATAGTACAAACCAGACACTATGTAAATAAAAAAAATATTAACTCGATTTGGCAAATTTTTCGTAAATAGAACACCATGTAGGACGATCACAAATAGGAAAAGAATAGATAATAAAATGGAACACATTTAAATATTTCTTTTACATAAACCAATTAACACAAAAACATGGGGACGGAAAACACAACCACGACGAAGCAATTTTATAATCTACAACGAAAGGTTAAAGAGCGACGACAGGTATGAAAGAATTGGAAATTCATGTTCGCTCGCAACGTGCTTTACGCAGCTTTACGGAAATGAAGTGCGTTCAGTAATATGGTGACTTGACAGAAAGTGGTATTGGAACATACTTTAAATACCCTTACTCTGTCAATTGTTTACAGATATTGCTGGAATTGAATAGGGGTCTTCATCGTGTTGATTAACAACATCGTTCATCATTTAACGTCAATTTGTTGTATATTTTTTAGTTATCGTGTTCACACACA
>JAUUEB010495413.1:0-10534 GCA_032362205.1 Clione limacina
AACCTTTAAAATCTCTGTTTTCGGTGATCTTGGATATAGCGAGAGACCGGATATAACGAGCAAATCGCCCAGTCCCGTCGACCTCGTTATAACCGAGTTCTACTGTATAAAGGCAAATACAACATAATGGTAAATGAGAATTCCTTACCTAATGCTGACTTGAATTAGTAAACTTGCTAGGTCCTAAAATCTTTTTTTGAACGCAAAAGAGAAATCTGCGTATAAAAAAACTTCAAATTCCAGATTTTGTCTCTATATTTTCATTAAAAAGTGCTGACGAAAACGTCTATGAACGTCAATTTTTGAATCAAATTACAAAGCTAATATAGCCTCTTGAAAAGGACGCCATATGGTCGACAAGTAATAAGTAAGTAAAGCACCCCTACCATCATGTTGGGCGTTTTTTACATGTGAATGTAACTTTTTTAAAGGATAACCACCTTGATTTATAGGGAAACTCTTGAGTTTCAAGGGTTGTTCCAAGGAGTATTTAAACAAAGATAACATCGATACTTTCGAATTTGCTCGGTTAACCTTTCCTATATGTTGATATTTACTAGCATCTGGTAAGTCGTGTTCCTTTTTTGGGTCATACTTTTTATATAGTAAAATATGTTGTGTTCCTTTTTTGGGTCACACTTTTTATGAAGAAAAACAATACCCCCAGTATGCAATACATGTTTTAATGATGAGTTACTAAAATATACATGTCACATTAACATCAATTAAATTTCTATGGGGTTTTATGTCCATTTCAACACATATTAGGCCATATTATAGATGGTGTTTTATGTATGAATAAGAAATAAAAGATCATAACTAATTTTACAAAGAATTTATTGATTTTTTTATAACATTGAACAAAGAAGCTGTGGAAAAAAACAATAATTGGGTATGACACTTTGAGCATATAGTGACAACATGATCTTTGCAGAGGAAGGCCTTGCACTTTATGCATCTCTGAACTCCTTTCTTGTTCTTTTTCCACTCACAAATGCCACATCTTCCCCTCTTTCTTGAGCCACCCACTTCTACATCCTGAGTTGCAGCTGCTGGGCCTTCTTCTACTTGAACTCCAAATGTATTTCAACACTGTAGTCATCAGGGATCGCAAGGGTCTTGACGCCCTGATGAGTGTCTGATGGCGGCGGAGAACTTGCTCTTACATAAGCTCCTTCGAAATTTCTCCACAGGCATTCTCATTGGTAAGTTTATCATCTGGAAACTTTAAAGTATAAATGATCCTGGCTGCCACAGTGGATACATCGAGGGCATTGAAAAAAAGAACGAGTGGCCATCTCTTTGAACCTCTTTTAGTTGTGTAGGTGAGGGCTAATTTGTCCATTGTATCGACTCCACCTTTGGTTTTGTGTAGAAGTCCACCAGATTCGGCTTCTTTTTAGGATGTTCTTCATTTATACCACAGTCATCAGTCATGCTTGACAGAAGACATACATTTTTGTTTCTATGTCCCTGGTAGGACATAATCATCATTTTCTCAGCGAATCCAAACTGAGAAGCGTATAGGTCCTGGCCTTTTTTTGCTTGAAAAGACTGTGGCAAAAATCGTTTGTTTCGACGGACAGTCCCAACAAGGGTTGATTTTCTTTCTTCAAGCTTTTTAGCAAGTTTCTTGTCAGTGAAGAAATTATCTGTCGTTATGTTTCTCCCTTTCCTAGGAAAGGCTCAGCCAGACGCAAAACCATTGATGCACCATAGGAGAGACCTCTTTCTTGTTCATGGCCTGCCTCTTTGCCAATGTAAGGCACACAGTTGAGTGGATATGCATTTTCAGCATCACAAATCCAGTATAGTTTCAGGCCATATTTACCTGGTTTGGATGGAAGATACTGAATGAATGAACACCGACCTCGAAATGGAACTAATTGTTCATCAACTGTCAGGTAAGCACCTGGTCTGTAGTAATGCATCAGGTTCTCATTCAGCTGATCCATAATCTCCCTGAATGCTGCCAATTTGTCACGATTCTGTCGAGTTGGTCTAGTGATCTTTTCATCAAACCTCAGTGCATTCAACACCTGAAAAAACCTGAAAAGAAAAAAAACAAAAATTTGCTTTTGGTGCTGTCTAACATGAATGGAGGGTAAGAGAGAAGGTTAGCTATCAACTAAAAAAATACAAATATTTAGGCTTTTACGAGACACCACATTTAGAAAATGGTGAAAACATTTATCCCGAAAGTAATTATAAATATAACACAAGTACTCAGATATTGCCTTACTACAGGTACGTAAACAGCAAATAAAATTTAGCGCTTTTTAGGATCTCTATTTGCTCTTACATTCCAAGAAAAACCATAATTTATGTTCCAAATTAACTTATAATTCTACATACATTACACAAAGAGAAGAAGCCTTTTAGTCATATAATCGCAGTATCAGTTACTATACCTGTGTAGATAAAAAAAAAGTAATATGAGTTCAAATCCAGGTTCTCTAAGTATCACAGCACATACACGTCTGCTGCATTGCTAAAGCTCCAGGAATAACAAGCCTCTAACATAAGATTAATTATAAAGGTTAAAAAAATTTACCTTTCTCTGGACATTGCTGCTCTAACGAAAACTTGTCCAACAACAGGACTCCAAATTACTGATGTGGCTGTCTTCGACTGCTTTTGTGCTCCTATCATTAGAAGTATACCAATCAGTGCCTCTACCTCAATTGCATCAGTCAATTTCCAATCAGCCTGACGTTGACCTTCCTGATTAGTATATGTACTATTTTCCTTATCATCTTAGGATTTATGAAAAGCCTAAAAATCTCTCCAGGAGTTGTTTTGTTTTGAGTGTTGGGTATACGATTACGTGGCAATATCACTATATTTGCTTCACGTGTTCTTGTTCTAGGAAAAGGTGTTTTGGACCACTCTGTCAAGTCTTTCCCTTTGAAAACTGGTACTCTCCTTATGTCGTCAACACTACTAGAAGGAGTTGAAACTGGTTCATGTTCATTTCCAACAGGTTCCATATCATGTTCACTTTCACTACTGTTACTGTCACTTTCTACCTGATAGTCAGAATCTTGATCGCTAACATTTCCTCTAAACTCTTCTTCATCACTCATAGACTTGTCGCCACTTTGATTTGGCCCATGGGGATCTTCATATTCACCATCAAGCAACTCAAAAACATTACGACCTGCCATCTTTATTGTTTACAAAACAAGTGTGAGAGTTCCCTATTGTATCCGATAATAATCAATAGTTGAGATCGATACTTTTGTTCGAAAATCGTGTGGAAATATTAATGAGAACGTTATATGTCCGTTCGCACTCGATCTAACTAAAACCAGTGGATTTTGCGAAGTGAGACGAACGTTAATGTTGTTCCTTTTTCGGAACACGGCGTTTATCTCTATATACAAACAATGTGGTCTAAAATCAGAACACGACGAACGCAGAGGGGTACTAACTTAAGAGGTGTGTTACACGAATTGGTGGCTATTTTATTGATAATCGAATACACGATAATCTAACAACTTTGTTAAAGTGAGGAATTCATTGCATCGATTACGCTGGGTAAGTAGTTTCGTTTTGAGACAACAATAACAACTCGGTGTTCCTTTTTCGGAACAAGGCGAACGGGAAAGGTTAATTGATAGTTTCAGTTTAAGCGTTTTACTAGTTAACCATGTTTTTACTGTGTATCAAGTATAAACTAAGGTTATAAAAACAATAAGAACTAGAAAAATGAGTACTCGTAGAGAATACAACCACGCACATCAGACACACGTAACAAAGAACATATATCAAACAACTCAAGGGCCATAACTCTGTAACAATATTTTTCAAAAAGTAGAAAAGCCTGTGTGCAATATTTCAGAGTCCTACTCCCACCGATGCATCCACTGCCTAAATAACGTACCTGTAAATCCTAAAAAGGGACATAACTCTGTCAAAATTGTTTTGTTTTAAAAACATTTAGCTCCAGCTTTTAGGGACCCGTGAATTAAGCCTCTGAGCAAAATTTCAGATTCCTATCTTTGACGATGGGACAACAGCGTGTTTCAAAAAATAAACAAAGACATATAGCAAAATACTCATGAGTAACTCTGTTTTTAAATTGATTATTCAAATAGTTTTGAAAGCTGGTGTTAAATAGTCACTAGAAGGGCCTCTTTGCAAGATTTCAGATTCTTAACTCTTAAGATGTGACCACAGCGGGTTTTTGCCAAATTAACAAAAAACATATAGCAAAAATACTCAATGAGGGCCATAACTCTGTCAATTTTTCATAACTATTTCTGGATTTAAATAGGAGAAATTCTATTCCTGGTCTATATCATCCTTCCAAATATGAAAGAGATCCAAACAAAATTACTCAAGTTATCGAGTAAACAGACACACACACAGAGACTAGAAGAAAATATACCACTACACAATATAATTGTGTGCGTGGAATAAAAGACAGTGAAGATAACTGTCTGAATTATAAAGGTTGAATGCCTTACACTCTAAAGGGACCGTCCAATATTTTGAAGAGTGTACATAGTGTTTTGGAGACTACAAAGTGTAGTTGCTGAAACTAGCTAATGTACGTTTTTTTAAAAGAACCAAAAGTGTTTAAAAAAATATTCATTTAAATTAAAAAACAAACAATATCTTTCATGCACTCTTTTGGGGGAGGAGGGTTACAAGTTTATTTGTGCTCAGGTACAACTCTAGTACACAATAGCGTGAATACAGACAAAACATTGACATGGTAAACACAAAATCAAAAAAAGGAAAGCATTAAACATAAATTTGTACATATTAGAGAGTATGCTAGTTAAATAAGGTTCAGTACATATTATATTGTAATTATCTATGAACTAAGTTCAGCATATGATACAGTTAAAAAATAATAATAATAATCTCAGGGAAATTCCAGTGCTTGAAACCATTAACGTTATCAGTTATTTCAGTTGATGACATGGTGAGCTCAGTAGTTGCGTGATGGCATGATGGTACTGCTGGGTTCTGCCCGTAGTTTCTTCAACCCTACTGGTATCGGATGTAAGCAATAGGTGTCTGATATAGCTTTTTCGAGACACTTCGTTAAAAAAAATCCCATCTCAGTCTACTGTTTTCCTTCACTCCCAAAATCACTCGGCTCTCATTAGTTTCAGTCATGCAGCAAGACATGATTTGCACTATTTTGCACCTCACAACATAAGTATTTTTTCTCTCGCACGACTCACACGGTGCGTTAGACAGCCAAGCGCAAACAGACAGGACTGTGTATGCTAGGTGTCACCCAGCCTCTCTGTCGAATTACCCCCTCCCTCATCTGCCAAACCTACCTTTCCTATTTTTAAAGATTGAATGTTTGGGAACAAAATCAACACACACAACATTACGTTTGATGATTCAAGAACAATCACACTGTGAAAATTGACAGCACGGCGCAAGTGTTTTACAAACTTCGCTATATAAGTAGGTACACTATATTACCATTTCATAATGCCAGGCCATTTCGATCCAAAATGCTCTAGTTTTGCACAATTTTTCAAAAATGCAAAATGACCTCAGTTTGCACCATTTATAACAAACCTCAACAATTTCGCCATATCCATGGTTTAAATTATATCCAAAGTTGTCCCCCCCCCATTTCAAAATCCTGGTTACGCGCCTGCATCATGCGGTCTCGTATCGTGACAATGCATGGCAATGCTGTTAGCTTTTGAAACACCAGCACTTTGGTATAACTTAAAATCTGCATCAAACATTGAAATGAAATACGTCTTAAATCAAGAACCATCTATGATATGAGTCAATTTACAGGTTGCAATGAAATAGAACCTCAGTTGTGTAAGCTTTTACAACGTACTTTGTTCGCACAAATTTATTTTGAACCTTGATGGTTTTTGAAAAATGAACAAGTCTTGAAGCATTCCGAGGGAAAATTCAAAATATCTCTTTTAAAAAAGAAACAAATGAAAATCAATTCCTTCATCAGAACAAATTAATAATTATTTAACAAACATGTAAATGGACCAAAACAGACATATAAAACAATCGAAAATAATAGTGTAGGTTCAAATCTTCTGCGTGAACATAAAAGCATATCACAATAAATATATTATATTGAGTCACATCTAAAGTAGAAACAGCATTTCGATACATGCTTTTTAAATAAGCTCACCAGACTTTAAAAATGCTCTATTACATAACCATATTGCCGAAGGGGTTACTTTAGATGGTTGTTCGATCAGGCTGACATTTCCAAAGCAATTGAGTTACATCAGTGATATGATATTTACCCGGGCTAAGTGTTTTCATTAAATTTTCCAGTCTGCCATACTCCCATGAGGGTAGTCCCCAGGCATCCTATTTCAGATGTTGGTGGTTTTGCGGTAAAACCAGACGTAAATTTCGCTTCCAAAAAAGTAGCAGAGCTTAACGTCTTAGACACAGTAGACTTTCTTGAGATCGCTGAAGAATGTTATTTCACATATTCTTCCTGCATCGAAGTATCTTATTACTGGTCAAATATCACATGTCAAACTAGTTGTCCCAAGAGTATAGGACAAGACCCCTTTCATACTATTCTTTTTGGAGAGATGGTCATTGAGAGACTGAACAGCTAGTTTAATCGCATCTTTACTGTGTTCATAAGGCTCATTGCTAGAACACTCGGAAGATATCAACAGTGCCACCGGTATGGTTAGTTAAAAAAGTTATGCACCAAACACTGCGTGCAGTTTTGGTGAATTTATAAGAGGATGCAATACACAGAAACATATTTTATACTCTATAGAAAAGGTCATACTTTTCCCCACTGAAAAATGTCTGATGTAATTAAAGTGTTATGTTGAAATCGTTCTTTTGACTTTTGTAAAGTGGCATTTGGCATGCTGTTTTATCCGAATGAAGGAGCTTAATGAAAGTACAAACATGATGCAGACCCACACAAGATGTTTATCGATGTTGGTTGTAAAAATGTTACTAAAACAATGAACAAACGTTTAAAAAAAGAAACGCGAGAAACTTTTTTTACAGAAAAACAGTTAGTTATGTCTGTATGGACGAAAGCCTAAAATCGAAATGAAATCGAGAGAAAAATAACTCAAATAAATATTGATTCACCTCAGAACAACTGTTTATGTGCCCTTGAGGCATTCGAGGGCGCAGAAACAATTGTTTTGAGGGAAACTCAATATAATTAGAACGCCCACTTTTCGTTATGAAAAATTGAAGAGATAGAGTAATCAGATATTTAACTATTTAACATTGTATTTGCAATTTTTGGACTTTATATAACGCTTTTCATCGACCTCGTGGTGAAAACGTGATAGTTATCAAAATAGATATTCGTTAAATTCTGCAAAAGTAATAGATACGTTATTGGAGGGTAATGTCACTATGCAAAAATAAAAATCCAACTCTAACTCGTGTGTTTGACTATTGTGATTATTTATCATTGTTTACTGTCTAATAGATGAGATATCTATGTTGTGTTTTCAATCGGTTATGCTCAAGATAATTGTTAAAAATTTGTTTTCACTGTTAGGTATAATTTCGAGCGGAGTCAACATTGGATAGTTTGCTGTTCTGCAATAGGCTGGTTTACAAACTCACTATTTTCATCCAAGCTACAGTAGACACCTAGAAAGCTTATCAAAATGGTTTGTAAATTCTGCGTAGCTCAAAACATATTTTTTTTTTAAATCATTAAGGTATTTGGTTATTATCTCTTTTGTTTGTGAATTTTCTCAATAAGTATTGTTAATGTCCTCGACAAAATCATGTGGGTAGCAATTTGGTCAGCACATATGGTAATACAGTGGATAACCTTTGTTAGATTACATGTTACGTTGATGCTTTTTAGTATCCACCAAGTCAGCATGCATAATTTGCACTGAGTTCCGTCGTTTCAACTCCGAGCAACGTATCCATCTTTCTTGTAAAGTATCCTCTGTTTGACTATGGCAACCATTGTTACCTGTACATCATCCTGTGGTTAGTGATCAGAGCCAAAATCGGAAAACTATGAAAATCCTCGCAAAAATACTTGCATTATATAGGGTCGGTTGGTTCTACGACGTTGACAATAAGCAAGATGCGTTTGCTTTTTTAACATAATGTTTGTCTCTTTATCACTTTGAGTTTGTCATGGACAATCAGGAAAGATTTGCTTTTGATAATTGTAGAAATTCGGATAGGGCATTATCATACCGATAGAGGAAAGATGAGAAGAGTAAAACATATATAATTGAAGTACATTTCTTCAAAATTAGACTATCCGAGTAGTTATATCCAACGTCTTGGGAGTTGAACCAAAATCAAGCGAATACTCAAGTGAAGTAGAAGTAGCAAACAACCTACCCGACTCGACCCAAACACTGGTCAAATTATTTTTTTCATTAAGATGTCCGTTATATGAACCGGAAAAAATAGGAGACACCAAACAATAAGTATATGGTATTTTTAAAGAAGAAATTTGCATAAAGTTAATTTACCACCACATAGGATTCCATATAGAAACATTTATCTTTACAATGGTCAGACTTCAGATTAATTTTTGGTACGTTCATAAACACCATCTAAGCTAGTGAAAACTGCAGAACATACTTTAGTTTAAAGTATTTCATTGAAATCCTCTTTTTGATAGAAAATAAACTTTTGGTAGAAATACTGAATATTGAAAAGATACTTCAAACTGCTCATTGCACCTGGACTAAGGTTAATCTTTTGGATACTTTATGTTGTGAAAATTTGATGTGTTAAATCGATTTCGATGGTTTGAGAAAGCAGTGATACTCTTTAGACTCAGAGCTGGTAATAGCTGGTTTCCATATTTACACAATGTCCCCGGGATGGACTGGAAAGAGAAAATCAAGTCATTAACTAACTTTGAAAATTGAAGAATATCACTGCATGTCCCAACGCCGTGAAAATAAAGAAGCTCCATGACTATCTTGAGGACCCGTAACGTACCGCCATCTTTGTCTAACGGCCGGAAAGATATCGATTTTGAAGCAGGAAAAAATTATAATGAGAAACCACAAAACCAGAAAGTCGTTTTGATGGAGTGTTTTCTAGTTAAAAGAAGTAACATCATACACTTACCAAATGCTCTTTTACTTTCCACATTTCAAAAAAGAGTTACTTTAGCTATTTGTTCAAAGTTTACCCGGCTATCGACATCTAACTCTTGCCTAATAATTGAGTTACATCCGTGAGGTGATATCTACCAGAAATGCAAATTCATGAATATTCCCGACTGCTATGCTCCTTTAGTTCTGGGTCCCCAAGCAGTTTTCAAGTTATAGTTGTTTGCGTACAAACCTGAATTTCTCTTCTAAAAGAGGTGGCTTAGCTAAACGTTTACGACCTGCTAGACCCACCTTAATTAAATCTAAAGACAGTTATTCCTGCAATTTAATGGCTTACTTGTTGTCAAATATCACACCCTAAGCAAATGACCACGTGTCCATTTACAAATCTCTCTTTTAATGGCAGTCGAGAGTCATAACAGCTGGTGTAACGGCACCTTAAATGTTTGTCTTAAGGGACAGTCTAGACCAACTCAACTTACAATATGGGGAGTGCTGCACTGCTAACGTGATATCGTGGGCTCTGGTGGAAGATCGTGAATAATGGAGTTAGAGTGAGTGCTAGAGGCAATCATCTTTGCTATAAACTGAAAATAATGCTTTTGTCATGACATATTATATGGCTTCCATGATGATTTTCAGTGAGATATATTATTGATTGACAGTTGAGAATGTGACGGTTGTTATCATATATCAGTGTGAAAAGGGGAAAGTATGGCTTATTTCGTTCCCATTCACCCAATGTGTTAATGTTTCCGTGCGAAATATTGGTGAGGCGTATTGGAGAGACAATGAGTTTTTGGATAAAATTGCTCTATGGCTTTTTATATGATATGATAAGATCAGATTGTTTTACCGGATGATACTTCTGATGTCGATTCGAAAAAGCAATACATGAAACGACAGAAAGAAGTCAGAGAAGAAGTAATGGATGTCAGGGAGTCCTTTTACAAATTATTATTTTCTACCGTAATGATATGAAAAGGAATCAGGGCAAATCAGAATACTTTGGCACTTTCGGTTTAAGGGTGAGCCACCAACTCTCTTTTTTCATCGGTCATTTTTCTGTAATGTCGTACGTGAAAACTTGTATTATTGTGTTATTTGTATCAGGTGGTTTCATACTTCAATTTGAAGACTACGCCTTATTGTTTTGGTTTCATTTTCTTTGATATAATTTTCTCTCTTCTTTCGCTTTTGAATGTGTGTAATGGAGATCTACTTTTTCAAGAAGTGGGATCGTAGCGACCAAAACGACGAATTAAGTGACCGTCAAATCCAGAAATAATATAAAAGACACGTATGTTTACACTATGTTTGAAATTTAAAAGTTTAACTGAGTGTGGCGAATGCATGTAGTTTATGTATGACGTATGGGAGTACACGTAATGCTTTCATAAAATACAGTGATAAACAATTGAAACTGTGGGGGGGGGGGGGCTTATGTTATAGCAACCAACACGCCATACGGCTTA